>JAZHYW010055027.1:0-59605 GCA_037355805.1 Ixodes ricinus | reverse complement strand
TCGGCAAAACTCACTCATGAAAGCACTCACTCACCTCACTCACCCTCACCGGTCAGGCACGAGGTGAGGGTGAGTGAGTTTATAAGTCTAAAAACTCATGAGTTTGAGATTGAGTGAGGGGCGTGAGTTCGGTGAGTGCCTGAGTTCGGTGAGTTCATGAGCTCGGTGAGTCAATAAGTTCAATGAGTTCATGATGTAATAAGTTCATGAGGTGTGAGTTCGTGAGGTCGGTGAGTTCATGAGTTCGGTGAGGGCGTGAGTCCATGATGTCGGTAGGAGGCATGAGTTCATAAGGTTGGTGAGTTCATGAGTTTGGCGAGGCATAAGGTCCCTGAGGGGCCATGGGTTTGATGAGGGTTGGCGGGGTGGCGTCGAGGGAAGGGCGGGTCATGTGACTTCTCCGTACATTTCCGGGGAAGTTGAGTCGACGCTCGCTTCGCAATGGCGCTGTTAGCTCGTACGGCTGGTTCTCTAGGAGTGATGGGAAAGGAGGAAAGGTGCCTATTGATTTATCTGCGCTCTTCGGCTCCGGCTCGCTTCGCGGCGGCTTGGCGTGGTCTTTTGCCGCTGGTCGCTGCTTCGTGGCGGGGTGACGAGAGAGGGGGCAGGGCTCTCCCGCTCGCTTCGGCCGCCCTTGTGTAGACTGCGAGGCACCGATATACACGCGGCGTTTTGTTTGTTTCGTGAAGGAGGCAAACAGGCGCTGCGCCGGTACGCCTGAAGGCAGACGTTGCTATTTCGAGTGCGCTCGTCTTATGCACGGTCGCTAATCCTGAAGCCAATATTAAAATGAAAGCCGGCTGGGAACTGTCGCGATTCGCCTGTATACTTGTTTGTTCAAGTTGTAGTCCTGTAGTTCTGTAAAAAAAAGTACGCATACACGTCTTCGTGCTCGAGTACGCCCGAAACGCCGGACTTGTTCGCAATTGGGTTTAAAGGCTGCTACATTTATTTGGTAGCATATAAAAGTTAATTCGATTGTGGATTGTCATAGAAAATTGCAGACGATAAGTTTCTAGATTACATTCAAAGAGATATGAAACTATCTTTTCACTTTCGCTTAATATTGGTGATAACAAATCGACGTTCCTAACCTGCTATCTGACACCCCGTTAGTCGCTCAAGAGGGGGCCATTGAGCATAGTCGGAATACTGGCTGCACCCGAAAACGTTTCGCGTGCCGGAGAAAGGGTTTTCTTACTAGCTCCAATAGTATTTAGATATTAGTTATGATTCCTATATATTATTATTTATCAACCGGTAACAGCTCGCGCCTGTGCACGTCTCCAGTCGTTTACGAGGAGCGCTGTATTGTCTTTTCAGCAACATGATTTATATTTATACGAGTAAATAACGAGAGGGAGGGGGTAAGATCCAAACCTAAGTAATTAAACAAATTTGATATGCGTGCATGCGCGCTGCGTGCACGGAAGCTACCTTCCCCGCCCGAAAAGAAATTAAGCGCCCCAATTTATTGTATCTAACAAAACAAACCTTGTAGAGTGATAGACCTTTTAATTAAGTTGCATGACCACGCCCTCCTCCTCCTCAAATATAGCGTGGATATCTAAATTAGGCTATTAATAGTTACAAGTGATGTAGTTTAAATATCGAAGGTAAAATAACGCATACACCAATACAGCTGTATATTCATTCGAAGATTGATGAAAGCAAATTAAATTTACCATTAATAAAACTAATAAATGAGCAAAGGTTAGGGCGTAAACGAGATGGTGGTTGTTACATTTGACAAAAAAAATAAAAAAAAACGGATCAATGCAGATTGTTGGGCTAGTTGGTACTGGGAATTTGACGACGCATGGCGCTTGAGACAAGGACAAAAGGGGAGACTAGACAACACGGAGCGCTACTTCAACTGTGTATTTTTGAAAAAAAAAGGGGGGGGGGGGGACATAAATACACTCAAACCTCTTCACCTCAGCCAATCCCAGGCCTCACCGTCGCCCGCAGAAACGCTATCTCCTTGTCTAACAAGTCAATGGAGGCAACGCTGACACATTGTGCTCCAGACTGTTTTATGAAGTCTGCTTCTATTATTTCTCTGACCGTCTTATCTTTCTGTCTGGATAAGGCGGTCGGAAATAACAAGCAGACTTCATAAAACAGTCTGAAAATGTCAGCGTTGCCTCCGATGACTTGTTAGACAAGGAGATAGCGTTTTCGACGCTTCTGTGGCATTATTTTGAAAAAATCAAAATTTCGGTGTTTTAGATTTACAGCATAACTATATATTAAATAAATGTAAAAAATAACACACCGGTTAGGTGGCACTAAGCCGCAACCGATTCAAAAAGCATTTCCAGCCTTCCATCCCTCCATCCATTGAGAGATGCTAGCGGGAAGAGGGGGGGGGGAGGCCCCAATTTGTTTCAAGAGAGCGAAGGGATAAATGGGAGAGAAGGGCTGGGATTCTCCCGTTTGTCCTTTCCCCTCTTGAACAGGTCGGGAGACACTTTCTCCCTGTAGCTTTTGGCTGTACTGCGCTGATTTATGAGACGGAGTATTAGCCTGAGAAGATGGAGTGGCGTGACCTGGCGACTCCTTGCCGTGACGTAGAACCAAGTATCACGTGAGCGCTTCTGCGCTTCATTGGTATCATGTAGGTTGAGGTGTATCGTTCACAATTCATGTCGAATTGGTTATTTTAAAAGGAGAGTTTGGGGTTGCGCGTAGACCTAATTCTTTCGCTGTACTTCTTACCAAAATTAAGTTCAAGCAGCGCGACAACAGTGGCGTCGCGACCTACGGAACAGGACCCAGTGACCCACTTTCGTGCTACCATATTGTCCACGACCAAATCGGTCGTTGTGGTGGCTTCAGAGGCTTGTCGAGTAACCAAACAGATATATTCTAGAACAGCAAAATTTCCAAAGCGAGTTTTTTGTTTTTTTGGTTTGTCGGTAGCACGCGCGAGCACATCCATTTAACGAGGCCGCTGGTCCTAGGCAGCAATTGACGAGCGCTTTGCTAAGCCTTGTGACTCCCCTCGCCCACCAACTTGAGCGGCAGCTGAAGTTGTTGGGATTGTTGTCGTTGCTTTCGGAATCCGTGAACCGAGCGGCCCTCACCGAGTATTGTAGTTTGAGCACGTATTTCCTTTCGTTTGCTGCTTGAACCCGGTAAGTGCGCGACGAGCACGTAAAAGTATGTTTATTGGTCTCCACGCCGATGTATCCGGGTGGTGTTGGCGGTCATGAAGATATCGTAGGAATCCATCGTAACTAATACACAACTTCCGATCGTTTCGCTTGCCATACTCAGCTTTGTTTTTAGGTTTCGTCCTACCACGTCTTGCATGATAGCAAAAACAAACTACACTTAGCGAACAGTTTCGGCTGCTACACGCTAAAGCACATAACTAAAGCAAAGGAGAAAAGTAGCTGGCCTCGTCACGTGATACTTGCCACTACGTCACCATCGAGCGATCGCAGCGCTCCACTCGGTCCCGCTCGGGGCTAATCGGTGGTATTGAATGAGGACGGCGAGAAGTCGGGAGGTCGTGAGCAAGATCAACGACGCTTGACTGCCACGTTTCGAAGGGAAGACAAGAGAGGAAGGCGGCAACACATTAAAAATGGCGGCGAAGAATGCGGTCAGCTTGCCGCCGGCCCCACCTGCAAAGCGCGGCGACATCGCGACCGCTTGCCTCTCTGCTCCCTCCCAATCATCGGCAACAAGGCGACAGCGCTCGTCATCACGCGGAACGCTCTGCCTTCCGTCAAGGGCCTGTCTGGCCAAGCCAAGCCAGAAAGCAATCTCCCTCTCCCCTTCTAACTTTCTCAACCGTGTCTCTCTCTTCCTTACCCCTTCACGGCGTCATCAATTCACTTTTCCTAAGATCAACGCGCGATCCCGTCACCAGTGAAGAAGGCAGCCGCTTCTTTGTGGAAGCTCTTGTGCATTGGGAATGTTTTGGAGAAAAGAGGACGGTTATTCCGAAGGTCCAGACAGACAACAAGCAACACCACCGCTTGCCTGCAAGAACTGCGGGACTGGTCATGCAGTGCCCACAGCTAAACCGAACATGTAGCAATTTTATACAAAATGATATAGGGGAAGTCCCTGAGGCGGAGAAGATTTACGCGAGAATAAATCGACTTCCTCCTGGAATGAAGCGCAACTCGCGTCCCTAAGCGGCTGGTGGCCGCTGAAAATTCCGCCCAGTTCTGGGAACCGATCCCGAGTGACCTCTGCAAGACTACTTTGTTCACCCTTGAGCTGACAGTGCGGTGGAAGCTACGCGCTCGCCGGACCAATCCACCGCCTTTCTTTCATCACCTGACCCCGCTCTCTGCTTCTGGGTTTGAGGGAGGAAGCGTGATTAGGTGGCGAAAGATGAACGTACACTGGTCCAACGAGGATGTAGCTTCCACCGCACTGTCAGCTTAGGGGTGAACGTTTACAGTTCTTTTCTACTCACCTAATCCGGCTCCTTGTGACTTTCGTTTTTTTTTTTAGAAATTCATATAGGTTTATAGTTTGTTTAGGTAGACGAAGCGCAAAAAGTTCGCTGGAAGCCGTGAACAGTATTCCCGCTGAAGAGTTCCAGGACTGTTTTGAACAGTAGCGAAAGAACGTTTGGACAAGTGTATCGCATCACGTGGACGTATACTTGGAAGGAGGAGGACGATTCTAATCTCGAATGCTTACGTTCCAGACAACGTTTTCCGGTTGCTGTTGAGTGCACTCTCGTAGAAAAGACGTCGAAGAGATTGCGTGTGGGAACCTTCAAACTCTGCCATCGCCAGTCGAATAGACCATTTGCTGTCTTACCCAGCATCAAGGAGAATGCAGGGATTGGTGTTCCACGCGCCACACGCTCACGCCTTCCCTGCATAAAAGATTCGAGTAAAGAACTTAAAATAAAGCGTTGACAAACGCGCGTGCAAGATAACAATTTGTTTTAGGTCTTTGCTTTAGAAAATTTACTACTGCAGTGCTGAGGCCACACGTGCGGCGCGTGGAACACCAATCCTGCATTCTCCTTGATGCTTGGGTAATATAGCAATAGGTGTATAGACCCTTTCCGGAATTCAGTCTGGCCTACCTTTGTAACTGTCATCACCTAACTGCATATTATCTGTACAAGCTAATGGTTGCCTTTTGATAGATGACGAACGAAGAATTTCGTTACGCATTTGAGGGTGTCATGGAAATCCTCGACAGCTCATGACAATAAAGTGTGGTGAATATTATCGAGAGGCTTACTCAAGTAAGGACCTCGTACAGAGTAAGTGCCTTCATTGCGCTTTGTTTAGGGTGGAGACATCTCACCATTTTGTCCTACACGTTTGTTTTTATTTTTGTTCAGAAGCGCGTGAAAGAGCGTGTCCCTGCACGTGTTTGCGGCGCTGACTGTGCTATGGCGAACATTTTGTTTCTCGTCGATTTCTTTATATTTCCCCGAGAACACGTGCTGTCGGCATCGGGTACTACAAAGAGTGGCATCACCCTAAACAGAAGGACATTGAGGCAAAAAATTGGGTTGTTGGTACCCTAGTACAGAGTGATGGTTTCTTGACACAGTGAAAGCTGAAACAAATAGAGAAAGCAAGAACGGTACAGCGAAGAACACCGTAACTCTCGTACGTCTGCCGTTGATGAATAGGGACCAGATTTTAACCGCCATTAGCGAACGAAGATTGAGACTGATACTTGAACCACTAGATGGCACTGAATTTCTGAAAGGGTCTATTGACGAAACGTTACGCAGCAGGTCAAAGAGAGGGACGCTACGAATGCGCAAAGCTGCAATCACTCTGTTTATATAGAAGTATTCACTGGGCGCCATATCTGTGGGTGATGTCTGAGCGCATGCTGCTGAACGAGCTCACATTAATATGCTGCACAGACTGGCAATCTTGACGGTGTGGAATGCACGTTACAAAGAACTGTGGAAGCTCGCCATCAGCACGCGCTCAGCAGTCGTGCACACAGCTATGGCCGCCAGTGAATACTTCCTCTAGTATAGTTATACATCATGCAGAAGGCACGCTGTTCGCCACAGACACGACGAGAGAATTATCTGCGTCCTCACGCATGTTCCAAACATGTTTGCTTCATGTGTGTCTCGCGCATGCCTGCAGACAGTGTTTGCATGGCCAACGTTCATACGAGGAGGACCTCAGGCTCCAACAGTGTCTGGTTGCTACGCAGCAAGCCGTTTTGTTCGAGCGAAGCTTGGCTTCAGACTCTCAGATAAAGTGCCTTTTATGCTGCAACGCTATCGTGGCCAGTCTCCCGACCTGAATCTGCCGTGAATGCCGGATTGGTCGGAACGGAGTCAGCCCTGGATTCATCGCCCGCTTTTTCGCTCATCAAGGTGGCAGGCAAAAAGGACGTTTTGTACCGTTTGGCGCTTTGGCTGCCTCGGCGACGGTTAAGACGAGAGAGAAAGGAAATACGCACCCAGCGCGGAAACCTCCCATGTTTTCGAATTCATTTTTTCTCCCTTCCTTTTTGTCCTACCTAATTATTCCTCGGGAACAAAAACGCGTAGCCCTTCACAAAGTGCCGAGAAAAAAAGTAATTAACTTTATTAGTGCTATTATAAATATGATAATTAATATTTTGTTTCGGGAATCTAAGGAGACGCCCGAAACTAACTAAGACCAGAGCAGAACGCTATCACATTATTTTCACTGTTGTATTATTCCTCTCTGCTCCCTAAAACTCGACGAGACCAGAAAAAAAAAAATCAATAGCGGAGATATATGTTATTTGTACTTTCTACGTACGAATAAGTACAGGACATATAGAAGTAAGTACAGGATATATAAGAAAAGGTCTCAAAGACTGAAGTATATAATAATAATGAACTCAAAAGGACGAGCGGAGCCCTTATCAAAGAAAAGTTCATTCTTTCTTTTAGCTACAAGTGTTTTTTAGTTTGTACGTTGTTTTTCTTCTTTTTCTTTCTCTTTTCTTTCTTTCGCTCGAGCATTAAATTTAAGTCTGCTAAGGATCATTTGTTAAGTTCCCTATACGCAGAGCGCTTTCTTTCCTTACACGCGATCACAACTCTTATAGTTTTAGGGATCTGGGGTGTCCCTATTTTTATCTTATAGCGAGAAAAATTTAATTAGGGCTTAGTACTCTATCTTCTCGTCTTATTGAATTGTTCTTCCTCGTCAAATCTGAGTCGGCTGAGATCTCTTTCCTTGTTTTGTTTTCCTCTCCCCTTTGCTCTCCAAGAGGCGCGTCGTAACGGGACCCATGAGGTAATTTAAGACGCGCGCCAGAAGATAATGAACCAAGAACCGCTCGAAGGTTCTTGCTTTTTCTTTTATTTTCTTTTGGAGCAGAGGTTGGGATAAAAGTTCGTGACTCTCGATGCCTCGAGAAAAATAAAGAAAATAATAAGTAGGAGAAATATTGCTGGAAGTGTAAAATGTATTGAAGGGAGTGAAGAGGGGAGTCGATAAAGCCTAATTGAATTTGAAGGCAAGCAGCAGAGATTTCGGAGAAGTGTGGAAGCTAAAATTACCACACCTGTTCCGAAACTTTGCTTTCGCAACTATAAGAAAGTTACTCTCGTTTGTAAAAGATACAACGTCTCGGCGATTTTTTATTTTATTTTATTTTTCACGCGATGTTTTTGGCGATGAGTAAAATTACCTCGATACCAAATAAGTTTGCGCCGCCTGCCCATTTTCGATCCCGCCCGTCTGCCGGTGTTTTTCGGGACTCATATCGGCGGAAAAGAGGCATCCGCCAGAAACGAGGCATAAGAAAAAAAATACTCGAGTAATCGGCTGCATTATAATTTATATCGGAATTATCGTTTTACAGCCGTATTGGGATAGGCGCAGCACCTTTTTTTTTTTCGCTTTTTTCTTTCCATTTTTTGCTGTCGGAATATCCAAGGGAAGCACGCAGAAACTAGAAACGAATACACACACGCGAACTCACAGACGGTAACCGGACAAAAGCTCACCGGACAAAAGCTCACCGGACAGAAGCTCATCGGACAAAAGCTCACCGGACAGAAGCTCACCCGTTTTTTGACAGACCCGGACAAAAGCTCACTCGTTTTTTGACAGACCCGGGCAAAAGCTCACCTCGATTTTTTGTTGGTACCCGGGCGAAACACGGGCTTAAATAAAGTGCGGACGCGATGGACATTGGACCATTTTTAGGAGAACTTGTACCCAATCCATCAATGGGTTGCAAATTTTTTAAAATAATTTGAAAGAACGGGAGTTGGGCCTTTTGGAAAAGTACAAGACAGATGACCAATTTAGGAAACTGTGAAGGATTTTAGACAGGCTCGCGTTCCTTCCACACAGCTTGTTCCGCAAGAACCCAACCACTAGAGAAAAGTCTACAGGTGACATCGGCTACCTGCTGGACTATTTTTATTGCACGTATGTCAACGGCCGCTTCCGTTATGCTTCTGTTCCACCTGCAGCGGCACCCAGAGCGAATTCTTCCCTTCGTCTGACTCTGCGCCGACGACGACCGAAGTTTCCCCCGGTACGGTGGAATATGTACGACGCCACTCTTCAAGTTAAAAACCAGATGAACAACACCTGCGAAGGATGTAGTACCGGGTTCCATAAGTTCGTCGGCCACGCCCATCCAAGCGTCTTGAGGGTGATTGAAGGCCAACAGCGAAATCAGGCGCTCGTCGCCACGGCGACTGACACAAGCCTCGGAGAGGTGAGCCCACAGGAACGCGGGTGCGAAAAACCACTCTGCGCCTGCAGAGTCGTCTTAGAAATATTTGCGAGGGCTTGCATGTACATCGAGATCTACACAAGACTGCTGGAGCTAGTAGGAGAGCTGCATTCGCTTCTAACCAATCGATAAATAAACTTGTTTCTATTAAAATCAACAAACCATGCGCCTGTCAGATTTAATTTATCGTTGCCTTTTTGTGTCGCACGCATGCACCTAAGTTGTCCGCACTCGTGTTAAGACCAACATGAAATTTTCTCGTGGTGAGCTTTTGTCCGGGTCTGTGAAAAAAATGGGTGAGCTTTTGTCCGGGTCTGTGAAAAAATGGGTGGGCTTTTTGTCGGTGACTTTTGTCGGTGAGCTTCTGTCCGGTGAGCTTTTTCCGGGATTCCTCACAGACACACGCCCGCACACGCATTCACGGACACTGTTACGCAAACAAACACGCACACACACAACCACACACGCGCGCACACGCAAGTTCTGCTTGCCGAGAGGCCCACCAACGCCACCCGTGGTCGGTTTAGAACGCATATATCTTCCCATTTGGAAGTGGTGGCTCACGGGACTTATCCAAGAAAATGGGGAGCGCTGCCGAGCACCATAAGCTTGAACACGAAATCGCACTATACACTAAAGAAAAGAACGGTGGACAGGAAGGAGAACACAACCCGGGCCGGCGGCGCACTTTTGCGGCTCAGAAGAATAGATGACGCGCTGAAATATATTAAAAGCGGTAGCATTTAGTGGACTTCAGTGTCGGAAACGGGGCGCCGGGAACATCGAAATACTTCATTTTTCGCCCTAGAGGTTTTTCTAGAGGTTTTTCTAACACCAGCGCACGGGGTGTAAGGACGCCATCCGGACGAGTCGGACACGCGTTCCAGGCGCCCTTCCACGAAAGCATGAGAAGCGGCCTTTACGCGCACTAGGTGCCTGCATGAAAAGCCCCGTGCTCGGGCGTCGAGCGCCGAAAGAAAACAGGGGGGACCCTCCACAGGCGCTGATGGATGACGTTCTTGGGGTCGACGGCGGGTGTAAAAATATGTCTTTCCTGGACGCGCCTTTCCTTTTCCCAACTGTTTTCTCGCGCTCCCTGCGCCTGTTTCCGTTGGCCCCGCGTCTCTCCGACTATTTTGGATCTCTTGAAGGTTTACTTGTACATCGTTTCGTTAACGTATGCGCCTTTTCTTCTTTTTTTTTTGTTCCTGCTTTTTTTTTTGTATTGGCGTCGAACATTTGTCGGATGGTGTGGCCGCTCAACTAGGTATCGTTTTGTTGTTTTGTTCTTAGTGCTCGAGTCTCATTTGCCACCGCCTTCCTCCCTCCCTTGACACACGTTGAAAACACGGCAAGGGGGGGGGGGGGTCCAGTTCAAAAGGAAATTAACATTATTCGGTGCTCGATCGAGCAAACTGAAATCCCTGCTTGAATTCTTTTCTATGTGCGTGTGCATGCCTTTGTACACCTGTTTTTGTTTCTGTTACGTTTGCCGGCTTCTGTGCCCCCTGCGTACGTGTACGTGCCTGTGCCTGTCTACGTGTGTGTGTATGGCTTATGTGTTTGTGAGTACAGTGACTTTAGATGCACACATTCAGGAAATATCCGTTCTGAGGCTACTCATTTTTCAACCTTTTCTTTATTCTTCCAGTGGGCAACAATTAGAGGGCCTGGCCGCAGCGGCAATGAGACGACGCCTAATCAACTCGTCTTTTTTCTTTTTGCTTTCTTGCTTGCTGACGGATACAGCGTGGATGGCCAAAAGAAACATGGTACTGCAGCCATGAAAAAATGATCTACAATCGGGATGTCTTTACTGCAGCATTCTTCTACACTGCGTTGTCATCGACGATCAGTAGGCTTCACCCGTACCAATAAGAGGACCGCGATGTTTTCAGCTGCCAGGGTTAGAAAACGGATCCACACCAACCCTTCTGTTGGCCTGGCAACGGCGGCAACAACAAGACGACTAATCAACTTGTCTTTCCTTGATTTCAGGTTGGTGTGAATTGCCTTTACACAAATTCTCATAGAAGTAACAATGTGTCTTTTCTGCTGCCGCCCGGTCAAGAAGTGCTACTTTTAACGTGTCGTCAGTGCTACATAGCTCTAGAAAAGTGCTTACTACTATCTTGGAGGTGACGTCGAACTGAATCCCGGTCCCTCAATTCAGGAATTTCTCAAAAATATATCCTAAGATAATGCAGAGCGTAATACTTCATACGTTGAAACTCAACAGATGTCAAAAGTAGAAGACCGATTATCCTGAATATGATGAGAGTGAAAAAAAAACAAAAAAACACTAAAATTAGTAAGGCGAAACTACAAAAACCAAAAACAACAGAAAAACAAAAACAGCAGCAGTTTTGAGAGTTACTTTTCATTACATAGAAAAAAGACGTAGACGGAACAATTTACAGATTGCTAATTCTTCATGACATATGACCGTCTAGATTCAAGAAACTTATCAAACAATAAATTTATCTCGCTTATTCCGATACACCCGGGTAGCACAGAATGCGCCGTAAGTTGCGTACGTTATGATTTGTTCCGCTTGGTTACGGAAACTTGGTGTGGATTCGGATGCGTTGGACACACGACACACTCATGCGCTCACCAAGAGTATAATGCGATGATCGAGACACATCTAAATTTATTCGGAAGCTGTGCATGTGAGGAGTATGCTTTAATAGAAGTTTCCATGGATCGCGCGTTTTCTGAGGATGTAAACGCAATAGGTGGCGTCACTGTCGTTTCGTATGACTGCAAGCAAGACCACTGGGCGCCGCCATGCCTCCGTTCGTGCAGACAAGCCCGTGAAATTTCAAGCTTGCTAGTGCTATGTTCACGCGCAAGCTGCACGTGCTTGCACTCATGGGGCTCCAGTCGGGGCGCCAAGCTTGCGATAAACCCTTTCCGAAATTCAGTGCCATCTGGTGGTTGAAATGGCGGTTTAGCTTTTGCCGTACTAATGAACCTGTAGCCTGCAACATTTTATCGGGCACCGTCACTTTCGCAAGCCAACGGCAAACGAGAATGTGACCCACTGTCCTCAGAAGGCTGGGTCTTCCTACCGTGCCTGCCGCGTCCCCGTCAACTTCAGAAGACAACGAAGAGGACGGGTCGAACACGTACGATTCTACACTCCGTTTCACCTTATGTTGTACCGCAGACAAGGCTAGAAGCGCGAGCTCATAGCGTTGGGAGCTACTCTTAACGCACGAGAGCTTGTGAAGCCGAGATGTACCCTATAGAGCAAGGAGCTTGCGCTTGTAGCCTTTCCTGCGGTACATCATAAGGTGATACAGGGTATAGCCCGAATCGCCTGTCCGTCACCATGTGCGAGAGTGACTATTCGCCCTCGCTGGCTTCCTCCGAGTCCCCTTGCTAGTCGAAATCCTCGTCGCACTCGAGTTCATCAATCATGGCGGAACGCGCACCGCAGGGGCCGAAATGATTACATCATGGGGCGATTGTCGTGCACCTGTGCAGTACTCCGCTACTGCGAAACGCGGAATTGTAAGACGCAAAGGCAACGTTACCGCAAAGGCCATCGCGTGGCGGCGCTCGTAATCACGCCAGCCTTTGGCTGTGCTTAGGAGCCTGACGTCACGATTGCGACGGAGTTCCCATGACGCATCGCACGCCTCGATGGCCGCTTTGGAAGCGCTCGTTAGAATCGGACGCTTGAAACGAAAAATAGTCACCCGCTCAAAATACGAGCGTGTGATTGTCATTTACGGTATCATAGGTAATATTCAACAAAAAACGAAAATGTTTCCGAATATTTTTATTTTCGGTTCTACACCCCTTTAAAGGGATACTACAACGAAATTTCGGCGCTTATTTTACGGTCTATATGTGTTCAAAGGAGCGGTATCACATCGAACGCACCAATATCTTGTTAAAAAAGTCACGAAAAGGAATTTTAAAACGAATTAAATGATTAGTAAAGAGCACCTGGTGGATGTCGCTAACGCCTCGTTTGTAATGCCCGTCTAGGAACCTTGGCAGGTAGTGACGGGGAGTGTCTCGCCTCCGGCCACGACGAGAGAAGAGGGGAAGGAGGAACTCCCTTCTTCCCGAGAATCCCTTTTGTGTGTTCCAGAAGTAGCTATTGTCCCCCTACAAGATTATAGAAGATTAACCCGTCACTCAAAATTCGTACAAAAGCAGCCGCTTCGGTGGCTGGAACGACTAGGACATCCCTCGACGTCAGCCTCGCCGTAGCTTTGCTCGTCCCGAGACGACCTATGTCACGATTGCGTCGGATGTCACGTGCTCTTAGCTGGGCCTTCTCCGAGCGCTTGGTAGAGTGGGCCGTTTATAAGAAAAAATACAGCCACCAGGCTCAAAATAAACGAGCGATTGTCATTTACGGATATTGGGGTCATATTCAACCTATTTTTGAACACGACGGACCATGAAATGATTTCTCAAGTTCTTCCTCCTGAGCTTTAATCCTCAACTCAAAAGGAAATGAGGAATCACGTGGTCGTGACCAGATGCGATGCCTGCAAGCTTCCAGCCTGCTTCGTAAGCACAGAGTAGAACTTGTAATTCACAAATGATGATAAGAGCCGTCACGACACTCACTGGCCACGAACGTGAATTCAAATATTCGTCGACGGCTTGATTGTTGATTTTACGTCTGAGTGACGCAGTTCTCGTATCCAATACGTGATCTGGGGTTCGGCTGACGTGCTTGGGCACCGCGGATGCATCACAGTGAAAAGGCGGAGAACTTTCGAGAGAATGGAGGTGAGAAATAGTCGGCTTTATTTTCCCATTTTCGTACCGAAAAGCAGGCTTTTGGCTTTCTACCCTCGTGTACTGTAGGACAAAGCGTTGTTTACAAAAAAAGGTCATGGTTTGGCCCACTGATCTCTATGTCTATTTTCTGAATCGCGTTTGACCAGCTCCACCCATGGACGGGAATGAAGCCACGGTCGGCCATCTTTTTATTAGAGTTATATTATATCTAGCCATCATAGTAATATGGCGGACAGCGCAATGGCGGCAGGCTACCATAAAAAAGTCGTGGATCTAGTACACTGTACCGTGGGTGGTATTTCGTGCTTGATTGAAGTTTTTCGACGAAGCAGATTCTTGAAACATGGAGTGAACGGTAGCCTCATCTTTGAGGATCCGGCGAAAGTTCTACGAAAGCGCAGCACCGGGGGAAAGCTTGGACCAAACAGTTTCTCGCTGCCACCGCTAGGGGATTCTTTTAGGCTTCTGGTTGGCCAAGAGAGCATGTCAAGCCCACTTTATGCGTCTGGTGCACGCCCTGGCTCTGCCCGCGCCTCCCATTGACCAAACTCTCTGTATACACGGCTCTGAGTGGCTGCAGCAGCTGTACCTTGGCTAGAGGTAATATAACTCTACCAAAAAGATTGGCCGCCAGTGGCCGCATTCGCGGAGCGGGCAAACGCGATCCAGCAATTGTCATTGAGGTCAGTGGTTTGGCCACACCAGGGTTGGCTACTGCGCGTGCGCAGATGCGCCTGAGGTGAAGCGTCTGCAGACGCGCCGTACCGACACTAGCGCCACCGCGTGACGCCAGAGCCGCCTGACTGTCAGTATACTTCGTTTCAGCTAAACTCCATCCAGTTGAAGACGATCGCTCCGAGGTAATGGGACCAGTCAAGCAGGTTAAAAGCGGAAGTCAGTAGGCCTTTTCTGTTTCTGATTGCTTCAGCGATGATAGAACAAGAAACAAACAGGACGAATGCCATGATGGTGCCCTCTTGACGCCGTCTGATTGGTTTCATCAGCTCGTAGCGTCGGCTGCATCTGGACCTAAGGTGAAACGAAGTATAGTTTTCTTTTAGCGCACTTAACGACACGCGATTACTAAAATCCCAATATATCCCCACCCCGAATTCATTTCAGTGTCCCTTTAAGAGAGAGAGAGCAACCCGAAACATCGAGAGCGTTTGCAAGTTATTGGCGGATGCCTCTTGGGCCGATTAGTCGCTAGTGCGCATGCGTTGTGGTGTGGAAAGGAGGAAAGCGGGCGGTGAGGCAGAGACGCTTGCAGACGACCAACGTCCCCTTCTTGCAGCTCGTTTTGCGAACGCTGCCCATAGACCACGTGGTTCCGACCGAGCAGTTGGGAACACTTGGGACTCTAGCTGCACTGTACGTACGTAACGCGTCCACACGAAGCGCCTCAGGGAACCGTCGGCGGTCGTAACGAGGCAGTAATGGCGGATTCACACTAAAAGCAAATCCGCTTCCAGAGTGAAAAAAAAATATTGGGTTGTGTGTATGTTTATACAGCCTAGAACTTGGTCTGCCTCAACGGGCGACGAGTCTCCCAGCTGTAGACGAGCAATTTAGCCAGTGCAGTACAACTGCTAGCCTGGGGTCTTGAACGTGCACCACGCAGTAGTGCTACACGACCGCACGCCGCTACGATGCTCATCCAGATCGAAACGGGCAGGGGTTGGGATTGAACCCAGGATCCCTGGGTTCTGCAGCGCGAGCTTTCGCTTCACGTGCTCCGAGCTGGTGTGCGCTATACTTCGTTTCACCTTATCTGCGAGCGAAGCCAAAGCTAGAAGCGCGAGACCACCGCTTTTTGCGTTTCTCCCCAGCTCGCGCGCTCGAGCAAAGCCTGAACGCACGGAGCTTTCGTGCTCGCGCTTCCAGCTTTGCCTTCGCTCGCACATAAGGTGAAACGAAGTATAGACCACTCGGCCAGCTTCCAGTGTGAATGCGCTATGAAGCTGCGTGCATGACACAAAGAAAAGGAAGATATTGTGCGAAGGGGTCGCTGAATAGTAAATGTTCAAAGGACAAAGCGAATATGAAACTTGCTCTAAAACAGATCTTGCGTTTAACGCCGTCATTATCCGATCATGACACGAACGAAGCCGCAGAAAGAAAGCTAAGGAAATATCTATGTATATATATGTAAGCGCAACGAGCTTCCATGCTAAATAAGAAAGAACTAGAAGCAATTTATGCGAGCATATGTAAATATATTTTGATTATATACACTTTATATATGACGCGCTGAAAACGAGGGACCCATCTCTTTTCTCAAAGTTCTGCACACAAAGGCAGAACGAAGTTCGTACCAGTAATATCAATAAAATGCCATATCAAATATTAAACAAGAAGTCAGCAAGCAACGAAACAGGAAGGCGTTTAAACCAACGAAAGAAAACCCGACGAACACAAAACACATGTAACAAAAATATATCCATAATCACATCTGCTCCCTCCATATTACGACGCCAAAACAAAACTTCTTTTTTCCTTCGTCCCACCAAACAAAATACAGATCAAAGAAACAGGAGCATATAAACAGATAGTATATTCATCGATTTGATGGTTCCTGATTTTCCTTCTCCTTTTCCGCGCCGACCAACGGGCTGCGGCCCTCACTCGCCCCTTCCTCCGCTCTCGCTTCGTTCCCCTCCCTCAGCACGTCCTCCATTAGACACAAAGTTAAGTGAGGGAGCGCCAAAGCCACGCACTGTCGCTACAGACAGACTCTGGCAGCAGACACTTGCAAACAAGCCCAAAACCCTTCCCCTTCTCTCTTATCTGTGAAACTGTTTTCCTGACTTAATGTAGCGGCGGAGAGGGGGCCGACCGCCCAAGTGATGGAGAATCGATCTTGCCCCTTCTTCTCGAGGTGCCCCGCAGTCTTGCGCGTCTTTCGCTGTCGCCCCCTCTCCCTCGGCTGCCCCGTCGTTTCCCGCGCGCTCTCGGATTTCTGCGCCTTTATTGCAGATTTCCCCACCGTTGCCTCCTCGTCCTTCGCCATCCACGTTCCGGCGCAGAAGCAACACAAATGCGCCGAGAGCAGCGAGCGAAATGACGGAAGCAGCAGCAGCAGCAGCAGCAGCAGCTCAAGGCGGAGCAGCTAGCGCCAGCCAGGCAGCTCCAGCGGCAGCAGCAGCACCAGGAAAACGAAACCGAAAGTAAAGTGGCGCAGAAAACGAAACGTATCCATCGATCGCCCGTTACCGCGGCTGTCTTTCTCGGCTACGCTCCTGGTCCTTCCTCTTTGGCGCAGTTTTGCTCTTTGGCGCGGCGGCAGATGAGAGCCGGGAAAAAAATAGAAATGACGGCCAGCAAAGCCCTAACACTCCCGCAGTGGAAAAAACAATAAGGTGGAAAAAGGCGAGCGAGCGACCGACCGTCTGCCACCACTTGGCGATCACCTCTGCCGGGAGAGGGCGCGGCGGGTGGCAACTACGCCTGCCGCATTGCTACGTTCGGGTCGACGATGCTACGTCTCAGTCTGCCATTTTTATGACTCTCAGCGCCGTCACCGGATGGGTTCCGCAGTTGTCCTCTGACGTCACCAGCGCCAGACGTGATTGATTGAGCGGACATGACGTCATTTTCAGCAGCGAAGGAAATGGCACCACGAATAACCTGGGTTCGCCGCCTTTGTCTTTAAGAAAATCATACTTTTTATATACACACACAAGAGATAACGCGAGAGAGAGAGAGAGACATACATCTTTCATAGCCCCACTGGCCATAAGTTTCCGCATTCTCTCGCCTTCAAGAAAACCGAAGACAGCAGATCGCCCGGTTTAGACTCCGTCAAATCCAAGAAAGGGGCAGTAGCACACTGTAAACAATAACTGTAAAAAAAAAAAACTGAAAAAACTTGGCAGCTCTCTTGCCACAATTTTTATGTTTTCTTTTGTTCCTCTGTTTCCGTAGTTTTTGTTAAAAAATACCCTTTTCGGTTCTTGTCCTTTCTGTAATATGACAGAATTTCTGTTGCCGAGTTTTGTATAAATAATGATAATGCAATTAATGCAAAGGTGCAAGCGAGCTGGAGAAGAATGACGATAATAATCTCTGGAGAAGGGAAACAAGGGGTACAAAGGACAAACACAAATCACCAAATAACTAGGTGACTGGTGCGCGACCGAAAAAATCCGCCTGGTCCTGGTGTCGAACCAGGGACCTCTCCATCTCCAGTGCAGCGCTCCACCAACTGAGCTAACCAGGGGTTAGACGTCAGTGGAGAAAACGGGTTTTATCAGCTGCCTTTAGCCTAACACCAACAAGGGTGAACGGCCAGCATATTAAAGTTATTATGATAACGCAATGAATGCAAAGGTGCAAGCGAGCTGGACAAGAAGGACGATAATAATCCCTTAAGAAGGGGAACAAGGGGGACAAAAGAAAAAAAATCTCCAGAAAGAGCTAGGTGACTTGTACACGACCGGAAATAATCCGCCTGGTTCTGGTATCGAACCAGGGAATTTAATTCGACTTGGTGGGTGACTGCGACATTTGTCGAATAACCACGAAGAGGCTGACCAAATATTACTCCTACTTAATATTTCTTTCACATATTCACAGTAAATAGTTAATATCTCTTAATCCAGCACCTGCATGAATGCCACAGTAAATTAATTAGCTAATATCAATTAATCAATTTTATTATTAATTTAATGAATCATGTTAAAAATGCAGTATTGACACCCACTTCTAGTAAAGGCTATAGGAATCATTAGATTTTAACCAATTATTCATTTAGCGCGACGATTAATCCGCCTTCTAACGTCCCCCGAGTCCCAAAACACACAGGAAAGGCACGGCATTCATGTAACCATACAGTGGCGTCACTAAAAGGGAGAGGAGGGGGGGGGGGTCGTGGCAGGCAACTGCTCCGAGTGCCGCTGACCCTAGTGACGCCACTGCCGCCATGCCCTCTGATTACAGAAATTTGTTCGATTTAAAATCAAGCTACGTCCCACTTTACCTGACATGTCGAGAGCCTTTAACGAAACGAAGAAGCAACTCACCAAGAAGAGACTGCTAGTTCACTATGACCCTGCACTTCCTCTGGAACTGCACTGTGACGCATCGAGCCATGGCATTGATGCAGTACTTCAGCACCTACTACCCAACAAGCAACGGAGGCCGATCGCCTTTGTCAAGAACGCTCTCCAAAGGTGAGCGAAGCAACTCTCAGATTGACGAAGAAGCGCTGAATCTAGTTGAAGGCGCAAAGACCCGCGGGAATACCCAAAAAGCAAATGTCAACAGCTGCATGCAGACTTTGCAGGACCCTTTCAAAGAAGGAATTTCTTGCTGATCATTGATGCATATTCGAAATGGCCCGAGGTAGTGCCCATGACCACGACGACTTCGGCAGCCACCACAAGAGTGTTTCTAACTCTCTTTGCAAGATATAGACTGCTAGAAAGGATTGTGACAGTCAATGGCCCGCAATATCGATCAAGCGAATTCCGGGATTACACGACGAGAAACGGAGAGCAGCAGTCGTTCTCACCGCTGAACTATCCCGCAACGAGCGGTGCGGCAGAAACCTTCGTGGGGGCATTCAAGAAGTCTTGGAAGAGGCATGACATAACCTCTTGGTGGCATACCGGACGACCCCGCACACGACAACTGGGTTAACACCTGCCAAAATGATGACAGGAGACGAATTTCGCACAAGGTTCGATCTTCTTAGACCATCAATGACGGATATCGTGCTATCAAAATAGGCGAAACTGCACGCCTCGCACAATTCTAAAGAACGACACCTACATCAGAACGACCAAGTCTGGGCAAGAGACTACAGGAACGGCAAGAAATGGTTGAAAGGCGTCGTCGTCCGAGTTCTAGGGAACCGAACATATGAGATTCGCACGAACGACGGAAATACCTGGAAACGGCACATTGAACAGCTGAGACATGTACCCAAGGAGGAAGAGGGAATATCTCCGAATCAAGACGATAGCCTCAGGCGCGCAAAAAAAAAAAACATAGAAAAAGTTCGCCCCTTCCCGCGGCATCAGTCAGCGAAACAGTTCACTGTCTCCGATTTCCAGTGACGAGCTTCCAACCACGATTCAAGACAATCAGAACGATCCTGCAACACCGGAGGCAGGCACTCCAAGCTCGCCTGCCACACCGCTTAATGGCACACATAACCAGGACACGGAGGGCAACCCTCTTCTTTTTAGAAGATCAACGCAGACGCTCCAGCCACCTACAAGGCTAAACCTGTAAAAACACGAAGTATTTTTTTTAAGTGGGAGATTTTTATACATGGGTAAATTACTTCTAAAATGTCATTTAACAACAATTACAATTACTTTGCTTCAAAAGTAGTTTAACTACAATTACAAATTACTACTATGCGAAAAGTAATTAATTACAAATTACTTTTAAAAAGTAATGCAATTACTTTACAATTGCTTATTTCTGAGAGCGATCCGACTTGGGCCATATAACTTTAAACGAGTTGTATAGAATGCGATGTATTTTTTTCATTCCTTACTCCAATGTTCACGCATTGTACTTTCTTTTTATGAATTTTGTTAAATTCATGATAGAACTTGACAGTAAAGGCACTGAACTCCTATGTTCCGATATTTTTAATAAATAATAACAAATTAGTTCATATGCTGGAAGACAACAAATCGCTAAAGAAAAAACTGGGTTGGCAGACTTTCGTTAGCCAGGCAAATAACATGTGACAATTATAGTCATATAAGAATATTTTACAAGTGTTAATATGAAAGTAAAATCCACATGCGCTAATACGACCACATTCCCATACAAACATCATGGTATTGTGAAATATTGAAATCGAGTTGAAAATATAATGGCTCAGAAATCTATAACAACCGAACCGGGGCTCCCGAATCATTGGTGACAATATTCACAGGTGCGAGGTCAGTCTCCAAAGTGCTTAAGCAAATAATATCCGAAGTAAAACCAACAGGAAATAAACTTAAAATCATTCAAAGACGCACATACGCGACAGTACTGGAAGAGGGACATAAAAAACTGGCAAAAATGAAAGAAAAATAACTTCATAGACGATTAAAATTCCCAACCTAAACTGAAAACTGAAGCTGATTTTTTTTTTCAATATTTTGGCATGTTTACGCTATTGTTTTTTTTTCGCACCGCAGACGGCGCAACACGGCGCTGTTCAGGTAGGCTCCAAAGACGATTGTCTCTCAGCCCGCAGTGTAAGCAACAAAACAACAAACAATGCGACACTGTTTATGGTGTGCGTGCGTGTGAGTTTGTGTCTGTGTAGTGTTTCACCGAGAGCTAGGCCGCCTGTGCGAGCGCTCAGGCTTTCAGAGAGGTTCAGTCGGCACCGCAAAGTTTTGCAAAAGTGATGTGTAATTGTGCCTGAAATTTTGCAATTACTGATGCTAGAAAGTAAATTAAATTACAATTACAATTTCTTTTAGCCAAACGTAATTAATTACAATTAGGAATTACCAAGAAAATTAATTAAATTGCAGTAATTCAACTACTGTAATTGAACTACTACCCAAGTATGGTGCCGTGTATTGCGTGCGTGTTCGCCACGTTTAGCGAATACGACCTAGGCGACGGCGGGCGGATGCAACCGGAGACGCCGGCGGGAGAGAGCGAGTCACGGAGAAGAACGTGACGCCTGGAAAGAAGTGGTTGGGCGCGGTCACACACCAAACAAGACGCTTCTCAACTGACTGTAACCTAACGGTTAAATAAATGTATCCTGCATTATCCCAAATTAACCGGTACATCAGAGTTGGGTTTGAACAAACCCGTGCGCGGGCCTCCTCTCCCGCGGAGCGCCGCGCTGCTTGCGCGAACAGCCCCTGCTGTACGGCTATAAGTTAGCCGCCGTCCTCACCGTACGCGGGAGGACGCTTTGACACTGAGGCGTCAGTCTTGTAACTCTTAAACTACATAAGCCGTACGCGGCATGTCTGTTAGAGTTTCGAATAGTTGTACTGGCAATTGTTTTACGTAGCAGTAAAGTTTAGTTTTATTTGTTTTATTCATTACAACACGAGCCTCAAAGTCTATTAACTCTCCTCCGTTAGCCACAAAAAAGAAGGAAGAGGTCTCCTTTAACAAGTCCAACCAGCAGCTAACATCCTCATCCACGACCCCCATCCCTCGGTCTCGGAAGGTACAGGTCAAACGTGCCCATTGACGAGGGACGAAACAACCTAATCTCTACTCAGGTCTCGACGCACTAGCCGTGTCTTTAGGGAGTTTTCGTAGACCGCGTTTCCCCCTCCGCTAAGCCCTCCGCAACGAAGAAGCCGCTACTGCGCCGGCGCGCCGATGGCCTTGACTGTAGAGATTCGGATATCGCAGCGGGTTGCGGAGAGCGTTGCGGGACGGCGAAAACGTTCTACGGAAGCTCCCTTTGTTAACAAAGCGGCATGCGTTTTCACGTGTTGCCCCTTCGATCGCGTATCTGTCGCCGTAGGGGTAAGGGAGAAGACAGCCAGCGCACCGGAGCCATCGTGAGAAAAACAGTTACCGGGCGGGAGCGGAGCTGCTTTTCGGAGACCCAGGCGCACGAGGCCCTCGGTCGGGGCGGCCCCTCGGTTCGGCCGGTCGCAGTCACGCCATTCAGCGTTGCCCATGCCAAGCAACTTCAGCAGGTATCCACGCGACGCGCATTGATCGCCTCCACGAGCGCTTGGCGAAGCGTCGAACGAACAAAACAAGACGAAAGCGCCGTTTTTCTACGCCCAAAGCCCGTCAATCGAAAACCGCCGCACACCACGTGTGTCTCGTTTTCATCTTTCGGTTTTTCTTTCTCCTGCCCCGCTTACTCACCTTCTCCGATACCGATGTGCGTGTTCGCGCGCAGGTGCACGTGTGTCAGACACTGAGCGTGCATGCTGGTGTTTGCACGAGAATGCGACGTGCGCACTAAAACAGCGGGAGTGTGACGATCGCCGACATTTCGCCGAACTACTTTATGCAGACCCGCCGCGTACAAAACGACAGCGATGCCACCCTCCGCATCAGCTTGTGAGCAGGTATCCTCTCAAGGACGATATCGAAGAAATCGTACCACAGCAGCGAGGGGACTCTTGTCGCTACTTATTCCGCGACACCCCCTACACCTCGTCGGTGTGACAAGGTGCCGGGGTATGTCAGCGTTTTCTGTCCAATCTAGCAGTTTGCACCCATTACACCACCGCAGACAAATTTAAGCGGACTCTATAACTTGACACCGGGATTGTTTGCAGCGCAGGAGCCTCCCTTCTCTCCTCCGCCGGGGAACTGATGTCACCGAGTTTCGTCGCAAAGGCCGGGCGTTTTCGTCAGGTGATGCGCGTGAGCGCGCGGGGACTTCAGAGAGCCGAGCGGAGGGAAGTCGCGGAGGAAGTCGCGGGCTCGACCCCCACCGCTGATCCGATTTTTCGCCAGCTCTCCTTCGCATTTCCCTTCCCATTCATGTAAAGTAGATAACAAAACCGCCCTCTCCCATTCTATTTCCAATATTACTCGCGGCATACGTCAAATCATTTCCCGCATTATTTGATAAATTATAACCCACGGTGCAGCTGTCTCCATGGAGAGCTTCGCGATTATGGACGATCGCGATATATAAACGTACGCACAGAGGCAGACATGCATATCATAAACGCTCTCGTATTTGAGCAATTCGTAAATTGGTTGGTATTATACGTTGCAGGTACTGAGTTGCAGCTATTGACCTGTAACGAATATTACAAATAAATGTATGAAATCATAGGTACCGAGTTCAGAACAAAAATGGTGGAAGGACTTATTTCTTCACGTTACACAAAGACAAAGGCGAGCCTTAAAACCTTTAACCGTCGAAAATAAAAAGAGGTTTTTCAAAACGTGACTATTTTTAGCAAAGCTTTAGATTCGACTCCCCAACGACTGAGCCGAATAGAGCCTTTTCAAAACCTCCTCAAGCAACATTGGCCGGCGCCATTTGTTGGCATACCGTATGCCATGGGGGAAGACGAGACAATAGAACATGGGGCGCTGAGGTGCACAGGCCTTGCTCCCGCCCTCCCGGATGCGGCGACGGATTTGGCCGGAGCACTGGGGTTTGCAGACGAAAATGGAAGAATGGATGATAATTGCATTTTAATAATAAAGAGGAGATGAGAAGACTGGTGGAAATTGTCTAGGCAAAATTGAATGACGTACAACTAGCTGACACAACTGGAGACAGGCGGGACAGAGAAAATTGGGACTCCCTCCCGCGTGGCTCCGGCCCAAAGTCTCAACCCGGTCTCCCAGCGGGCCGGGTGGCGGGGTAACGCCGACTAGGTTTGACCAGAGGCAAATGGCGACTCCCTCGCTGGGGGGGGGGGGGGAGAGGCAGGGAGTGACGTTTTTAGTTTGTTTGTCCGATCCCCCAAAGGTCATCCTGGTGATATCCCACACAGCCTGGTGATAGTTAAGAAATTGCAGAGGGTAAGCAAATTGGCGAAGGAAAGAACGCATATTTTTGGTTCTTAACTTCTAGACTATGTGGCGCAAGCTACCGCCCGTTATGAAGGAGCCGTTAGCATCCATCCATCCATCCAATCCATCCAATCCATCCAATCCATCCAATCCATCCATCCATCCATCCATCCATCCATCCATCCATCCATCCATCCATCCATCCATCCATCCATCCATCCATCCATCCATCCATCCATCCATCCATCCATCCATCCATCCATCCATCCAATCCATCCATCCATCCATCCATCCATCCATCCAATCCATCCATCCATCCAATCCATCCATCCATCCAATCCATCCATCCATCCATCCAATCCATCCATCCATCCAATCCATCCATCCATCCATCCATCCATCCATCCAATCCATCCATCCATCCATCCATCCATCCAATCCATCCATCCATCCGATCCATCCATCCATCCATCCATCCATCCATCCATCCATCCATCCATCCATCCATCCATCCATCCATCCAATCCATCCATCCATCCATCCATCCATCCATCCATCCATCCATCCATCCATCCATCCATCCATCCATCCATCCATCCATCCATCCATCCATCCATCCATCCATCCAATCCATCCATCCAATCCATCCATCCAATCCATCCATCCAATCCATCCATCCAATCCATCCATCCAATCCATCCATCCAATCCATCCATCCATCCATCCATCCATCCAATCTCATCCATCCAATCCATCCATCCAATCCATCCATACATCCATCCATCCATCCAATCCATCCATCACATCCAATCCATCCATCCATCCATCCATCCAATCCATCCATCCATCCATCCATCCATTCCATCCATCCATCCATCCATTCCATCCATCCCATTCCATCCCATCCATCCATCATCCATCCATCCATTCCATCCATCCCATTCCATCCATCCCATTCCATCCATCCATTCTCATCCATCCATCCATCCATCCATCTATCCATTCCATTCCATCCATCCATCCATCCATCCATCCATCCATCTCATCCATCCATCCATCTATCTATCCATCTCCATTCCATCTCATCCATCCATCCATCCATCCATCCATCCATCCATCCATCCATCCATCCATCCATCCATCCATCCATCCATCCAATCCATCCAATCCATCCATTCCATCCATCCATCCATCCATCCATCCATCCATCCATCCATCCATCCATCCAATCCATCCATCCATCCAATCCATCCATCCATCCATCCATCCATCCATCCATCCATCCATCCATCCATCCATCCAATCCATCCATCCATCCAATCCATCCATCCATCCATCCATCCATCCATCCATCCATCCATCCATCCATCCATCCATCCATCCATCCATCCATCCATCCATCCATCAATCCAATCCATCCATCCATCCAATCCATCCATCCATCCATCCATCCATCCATCTCATCCATCCATCCATCCATCCATCCAATCCATCCATCCATCCAATCCATCCATCCATCCATCCATCCATCCATCCATCCATCCATCCATCCATCCATCCATCCAATCCATCCATCCATCCATCCATCCATCCATCCATCCATTCCATCCATCCATCCATCCAATCCATCCATCCATCCATCCATCCATCCATCCATCCATCCATCCATCCATCCATCCATCCATCCATCCATCCATCCATCCAATCCATCCATCCATCCAATCCATCCATCCATCCATCCATCCATCCATCCATCCATCCATCCATCCATCCATCCATCCAATCCATCCATCCATCCATCCATCCATCCATCCATCCATCCATCCATCCATCCATCCATCCATCCATCCATCCATCCAATCCATCCATCCATCCATCCATCCATCCATCCATCCATCCATCCATCCATCCATCCAATCCATCCATCCATCCATCCATCCATCCATCCATCCATCCATCCATCCATCCATCCATCCATCCATCCATCCATCCATCCATCCATCCATCCATTCCATCCATCCATCCATCCATCCATCCATCCATCCATCCATCCATCCATCCATCCATCCATCCATCCATCCATCCATCCATCCAATCCATCCATCCATCCATCCATCCATCCATCCATCCATCCATCCATCCATCCATCCATCCATCCATCCATCCATCCATCCATTCATCCATTCCATCCATCCATTCCATCCATCCATCCATCCATCCATCCATCCATCCATTCCATCCATCCATTCCATCCATCCATCCATCCATCCATCCATCCATCCATCCATCCATCCATCCATCCATCCATCCATCCATCCATCCATCCATTCCATCCATCCATCCATCCATCCATCCATCCATCCATCCATCCATCCATCCATCCATCCATCCATCCATCCATCCATCCATCCATCCATCCAATCCATCCATCCAATCCATCCATCCATCCATCCATCCATCCATCCATCCATCCATCCATCCATCCATTCCATCCATCCATTCCATCCATCCATCCCATTCCATCCATCCCATTCCATCCATCCCATTCAATCCATCCATCCATCCATCCATCCATCCCATTCCATCCATCCCATTCAATCCATCCATCCATCCAATCCATCCATCCATCCATCCATCCAATCCATCCATCCATCCATCCCATCCAATCCAAACCATCCATCCAATCCATCCATCCATCCAATCCATCCATCCATCCATTCATCCATTCCATCCATCCATTCCATCCATCCATCCCATTCCATCCATCCCATTCAATCCATCCATCCATCCCATTCCATCCATCCATTCATCCATCCATCCATCCAATCCATCCATCCATCCAATCCATCCATCCATCCAATCCATCCATCCATCCATCCATCCATCCATCCATCCAATCCAATCCATTCCATTCCATCCATCCATCCATCCAATCCATCCATCCATCCATCCATTCATCCATTCCATCCATCCATTCCATCCATCCATCCCATTCCATCCATCCCATTCCATCCATCCCATTCAATCCATCCATCCATCCATCCATCCATCCATCCATCCATCCCATTCCATCCATCCATCCAATCCATCCATCCTATTCCATCCATCCATCCATCCCATTCCATCCGTCCGTCCGTCCATCCATCCATCCCATTCCGTCCGTCCGTCCGTCCATCCGTCCATCCATTGGCACAATGATTGGATCCGAGCCTTCGCCGGACGGCAACTCGGCGTCCAATACATGCTCAGGGTATGAGCCCAAACAATGGCGGATTCGGATAATGGGCGCGGCAGCTACTGGATGTCTCACACTACTGAAGAGGGTCAAGTGAGCTGAAAACCAGTCGCGAGTGTGCAATGGGAGCCCAGCTGAACGAGTCAAACGCGTCAGGGTTCCTGCAGACGAGATATCACGTGATCGATTAGATCTCGTCAAACCGGCGGCAGCACGCACTGAGCTCTGCCACAGCAGCAGCAGCTCAGATGCAGACTGGCATGTAACGCGTTACCTGTATCTGGTTACTTTTTTCTGTAACGAAGTGTCGAGTTAGTTACTTTTCGAAACGTGGAATGCATAACGTGTTTTTGGTACTTTCTTTTGAAGTAGCCAGTAACGGTATTTAGCTCCTTTTGGACTCTGGAGAAGAACGGGTAGAACGCAAGTACCCACCCTAGTTCTAACCCCAGCTCACTCCTGCAAGTTTGAAGACAAAAATAAAAAGATAAATAAACGATAAAGATATGAACACAAGGTACGTCACTATAGCCGCAGATGTCCCTCCGAATGAATGCGTTCAAAAGTCAGGAATTATTAACGATGCCAAATATTGAAAGGCTGATATATTGCTTCAGCAAAACGACACGTTCAGAGCAATGAGAGAGAAGCGAGATACTTTCGAGCTGAAGTAACGCGTTCTTTTAAACCTCAGTAACGAGTAACGCACTTGGTTGATTTTTAAACGCGTAACGTATAACGATATTTAGTTGTTTTTTTCTTCGGTGACGTGTGCACGTCTGCTTGGAGGTAACTCGTAACGAGGCAATAAAGAACCCCTTATTCGCGCGGCGTTGATTGAGCGCTCTCTTATATCCGACGCCGCGCGATCAAATCAAAGCTTCCTCGTCCGATCCCCGGCTTAATCCTCGCCTTATCCCGATAGATGTAATCCTCTCTCCGCAGCTCCAGCGTCGAGTCCCCTTGCGCCGGTCGCTGCGCCGTCAATGGGCGACAGGGGAGAACCCGGGCTTGAGGCCCTCTTCCTTAATCACGGGGGTTTGATTCAAGCTCGAACAAATTAGACGTCGTCATCATTGTGCACTCTCGGCGGGAGGATTATTGTCGGCCACGAATGTCCAGATTCATTCGAATTTCCCTGTCGTTTTCTCTTTTATTTTATTTTGCTGGAACGTTTTGCGGATGAAGAATTAAAGTTATAGTGAACGTGAAAAATGGAAAAATAGAGAGAGAGAGAGAGAGAGAGGGAGGTTTCTCACATGGGTGGTATGGTCGTCTGTTTTGCGTTCTATTTGTCCCGGTCTTGGGACAAATACAAAAAAAAATTGGGTTGTGGGGATATTTATACAGCGTGTAGTTGGTCAGCCATTTAAAGTTGCGACGAGTCACTCGCTGTAGATGAGCAATTTAGCCAGTGCGGTACAACCGCTAGCCTGGGGTCTTTTAACGTGCACCACGCAGTAGTGATACACGACCGCACGCCGGTACGATGCTCATCCAGATCGAAACGGGCAGGGGTGGGGCACGAACGGACAAATACAAATAACGAACATGTGTGCGTTCTTCTCCTTTACTGGCAAGTCCACCACGTGGTTCGACATAAATAAAAAAATAAATGGCAGTGGCCTTCATTTCCGAAGCCCCATAATGCATGAGATGCAGTATTTAAAGTGACACTAACAGGGTATTTATTCTAGCCGAGGTTTTCTTTTGAACATGACCTATAAGAGTCCACCTACCCAGAACAAAATCTGCGGCTCAAAATTCGTTTTCTTTCAGCCCGAGAGAGCCGGCCGAGAATTGGCCGGTTTCAGTCGCGCTCCTTTCTTTGTACTGTCACGTGGCGTTTAACCTATGCGTACCAAATATATTCAGACTCGTGGGTCGTCTAAGACACACATTAAATATTAACAAGACAAAAGAACATCAACCCCCTTTTTGTGTCCTAAAAAAAAAAATGCTGCACAGATCCATGGAAGTGCATGTACTACGTTATTCTCAATATGGCGACGTATCACAGGATGGACGACGTGATGGCGGCGCACGAAGAACTAACGTTGCGACGGACGTTGAGGCCACTACTTCGGAGCTGTCGTTCGTGGTACCGGCCAGTCGATCTTCAAGCGCAGAACAGCGAGCGGAAAGGATAAAAGTGCGAAACAATCGCACGACAGACAGTGCACGAAACTTCGCCGTCGTCGTCTTCTGCTTCAGACACCGGAGAAACGGAGAAAAAAGTACAGCAAGATCCATTGGTGGATTTTAAGGATGGTTCAGACATGTGCAACGAGCGCGTTCGCTACGACTGAGTCCGTTGTGACCGGAGCGACCGGAACAACCGCTCTGCGCCACGCGTACATATATCTCCTGAAACCGCTGCAACAAGCGCAGCAGGTCGCCAGCACGGCGGCCACTTCTCCGCCACAGTCAGCTGTTTCCGCGGCGCCTTTAAAAAGGATGGGACGCGCTGCCACTCACTGGCCTAACAAAAAATGGACAGACAGTTTTCTATAGGCTCAAGTTTATTAAGTTTCCTTTTTCTTGTTTATCTTAGAATTAGCAGGGCAGAGTTGCTAAAAAAGAAAATAAAAGAAAAAGATGCAGTACGCCGTCTTTGACTATGGGCCTCCTGCGTTGCCCAGGGGGTGCTGCGAAAAGGGGCTTGCTATACTTCGTTTCAGCTTGGGTCCAGACGCAGCCGATGCTACAAGCGCGAGCTCCGGGCTTCCAGCGTCCCTGCCAAGCACGCGCGCTCGTGCAGTACAGGCACTGTTCAGGGCCACACGCTCGTGCTTGTAGCATCGGCTGCGTCTGGACCCAAGCTGAAACGAAGTATAGGCCTTGTTTTGGGTAGTACAAACTTGAGCGTCTCAAACTGTCAGGCATGCAGAAGCGTGCCTGCTCTGGTGCGGAGCGCGAGATCACGAGGAAAGTACAAAGAAACAACAAAAATCCGAACGCCGTCAAAGCTAAGACGCTAAGAGCGCGAGCCATGAGATGCCGTTTCACGCGTTCCAAAGTAGACATGACAAAGAAAAAGAAAAATGAAAGCGTCGCGACACAGGTGTTTCGACGTCACCGCCCAGAGATAAGAGACGCGTACCCTAGCGGTAGTCTCATGAATTTGGCACTTTTGATGGTCTTGCGGCGTTCAGTCTGGCCGATTTTTGGCGTCCAAGGGTGTTTTTCGTTCTTCAGCACCAGGCATAATTAAAAAAGCTCGACCAACGTGCCATAAGTAGTGCGAGGCTCAATCAGGTGAGCTTGTACTACCCAAAACGAGGGCGCTACAGTTTGCTCAAAGCTTCAGCGCAGGAGGCCTATCACGACTTTAGCGCATGACTTTACCGATAGTAGAAATCTCATCACACGCCTTTTCTACGATTATAAAAGACGATGAAATCTTAGCAGCGATAAAACAACGTAGAACTATGGTTTCGTGATCACATAGACGTTGCTAGTGTTCAGGAATGCTAACACTAACCGCTTTTCCCGGGTCATGAAAACGCATCAAAATTTGCACCCTGTATACACGCCTTTAAACACAGTACGCGCCGGTAATGTCTTGAATTTGAGCACACGCATTAAACGCGCCAAATAAAAAATACGGACGATGTTCGAGGGCATAAATGCTAAGAAAGCACCACTGTAGTCGAAATATACAAACGCGAGGACACGAGCGTTTCGGCTCTCTGGAGGGTGCAGCCACAACATCGCCGAACGAGTAGATGGATCTTCCCTTCTAGGACGTGATGGGTTATCATCGTGACACACGACGAGAAGTCACAGCCAAGGATAGCGCTCTACGCGAAACGATGTTCTTCCACCACGGCGACCAGGTCGACGATCACCAGTGACTCCACGTTTTTCAGCAGATAACAGGAACCGCAACCTGCATGCAACGCGCGCGGCCGAGCTCTCCTCGACCTGTGATTGGTCTGTCAGTGCGGTCGCTCCGTTCGTTCCCGAACGTAGCTAAAAAGTTTAGCACGGCTCAACTCCTTACTTTGCGAACGAACACGGACGAACACGAACGAAACGGCCGTCTGGAGCTTTGTTACCATGGCTACTCGTCGTTCCAACCGGTTGCATTCGTTCGTAAGCGTAGCGGTCGCTCTGAACGCAGGTGTGTGAACGGGCCTTTAGGGAATGCGTTAGCATGACCCTTGGAAACGCCACACACGTCCCCTTTGGAAACGCTAACGCTTGCCCCTTCACTTTTCGCTTTTGGTTTTCTCTTTTGCTTCCTCTAATTTTTCCTGCCTCTTTTTGGCCTCGTCATGGGGTCAATGTTAGCGTTTTCCAAAGGGGGACGTGTGTGAGGTTTCCCAATGGTTATGCTAACGGATCCCCTAAGAATCCTCCAATCCTGTAATTTTTTTCACCCTTTTTGTATTCTGCTTGTCAGAGTACGTCGACACCCTTGGATATGGTCATTCATATCACTCGTGAAAAGAACCACATCTATACCACTCGTGGAAGGAACCACATCCATATTATTCGTGGGGGGAACGCATCCATCGTCTTAACTACACAGTAGACACACACACGTCACAGCCTATGCAGCTCTGCTTCAGAAACCCAGAGCGAAGAACAACCGGCGACGGCAGAGCGGCAACTGAGCACGCCCGCATTTCACCTCGCCGCGGCGCAACACCTCGTGGATAACAAAGCCGTAACGCTGAACGAGATGGCGTCATCAGAGAAGGCCACTGCTGGGCACAAATTGGACACGACGATTGCGTCAACGTTCGGCTCAAACTTGACTCGAAGCCAAGCGCTGACGGAGCACTCGTTTCCGCTCTGTGTCCAGCATTTTCCTTCTCTGATGACGCCATCTCATTCAGCACTACGACTTTGTTATCTATACCCGTTTTCACCTCAAGAAACAAGGACGTTTTGCTCAATGTTCATACGCCGCGCGAAGTAGTTCGTACAAGATTTGGTTGTTGGAGGCAGAAGCGATGCTTTTGGCGTTTGAAACATGTTCGCCTTGATAAAGTAACATGTATCTAATCTAAAGTACACCAACATATATCTCAATTCTCAGCATAAAAAGGAAAATTAGTATGCGCCGCGAAAAACCGTACTTTTTTTCCTATGGTTCTTGAGGTGAAAACGAGTATAGGAGGTGTTGCGCCGCGCCTCCTCCTCCCTGGCTCCGCTCCAGCTGTGTGCATGACCTTGACGAAAAAGAAAGGGCTCGTTTTGACTAAAACCCGGCGGTGTCTGTCAGTTTGTCAGCGCCAGGGAAATAGGGAGAGCTTGACGCCTGCTTCAGACCAATGGGAGCGTCGCACGCGTCACCTCCCCCCCTCCTTCTCCCTCTCTCCCCGGCGCTGACAAATGAAAGACACTGCCGGGTTTTCGTCAAAATGAGCGTTCTAATGCTAACGCATTAATAAGTTACCGCGATCCTTTTTGAAAAGTCATATTGTGGTCATTCCGAAAGTGATGACCCTGTAAAGCTATCGTCCGTTTCCTCTTACAGGCCAATAAGTCTAAGCAATGTCGATTAAACATTTACACGAAAGTCCTCTAGTCCTGGCTAAACGTTTTACAGTGTTATTAAAGACTTTGTGGGACCGCATCACACACGCGGTATTAAAGGCCGCGCTATTTTTACAATCATACATAAAGTAAAGAGCATTCTAGAATGTTTCGATGCCTTCGACGGACAAGTTACTATGTTGCAGTTGCAGCTAGACCCGGAGAAGGCATTCTGTCATGTGTCGCATGAGGTTCATTTTCGTAATTTGGAGCACGCTAATGTCTATAGGGTCTGTAATCTTAGACGGTTTAAAAATGGTGTGCGCCAAATGTTCGATGTCAATCACTGCAAATATTAACAAAAGTGAGAGTTTACAGGTCCGATCTTCTGTAAGGCAAGGCTGTCCACTGTATCCCTTGCGTTTATCGATTTTTTGGAACCCTTTTGTTTAAAACTGGTTAACGATGACAGTATACGTGGTGCTAGGCGACACTCTTGCGAAGTTAAAGTTTTTTTCTATGCAGAAGACGTTGCTGCTTGTTGTGTCGACCAAGGCAGCGTTCGTGAGGTAATCAGCATTGGCATGGTAATTGGGCCGCCGCACCCGATAAATTTGTGAACGTTCAGTGGACAGCCTGCGAGGTACCTCCGGGTGCCACTCGAGCACTACCGGAACAGCAGGCAACTATGGAGTGAAAGACGGAGAGGCTTGAGGACCAAAGCGGAGAGCTAGAGGGAAGGGACCTGTTCATGTTCGCGCCTGCGACCGTTTGTAATTTATTTTAATTGAGAAAATTTGGTACATTTTGCAATGCTGTGTATGCCGCTTCTCAACATGCAGAGACTGCCCAGAGTTTTCGCAGTTTTCGTCTGGAATTCGATCTGGGAGCGTTCTGCTCGTACCAATTTGGTTCGTTCTCTTCGTAATGGTGGTCTAGGATTGGCCCATTTATTTCTATGGCAAATTGTGTCTTGGCTTGTGTTTTTACGTTGCCAGAAAGATTTATTTTTGCGTAATGTTGACAGGTGCGACTGCAGTATGCACTCTCTGAGTTTGTGGTGTCCTCTTGTGATCAAATATGTGTCAGTCTACAAGGTTATTTGCGTAAAGTTGTGTTTTATTTTAGAATACTCAAGGTGTGCTTTTCCGTAGAGTATCTCGGTTTTCCCCGAAAACAATTGCATAACGATTTAATAGATGTACTGTTTCACATACGTCTCCATAGGTCATTGTACTGTTGACTGCCCTGGGTAGGATGTGCTTAAAAGGGTGAAGAAATGCAAATCAAACCTACGGTGAACTGTTTTTTAATTGCATTTAGGCGTGTTGTTTGTAAAACCGTGGCTGGAAGAGAAAGGCATTTTTGTATCGTGATCAGTGAATTCTATACTCAGCAGAGAACCCGAGTCGATAGAGCACATATTTATTGAGTGTTGGGACGCGGTGTTTCATTGGAACATTCTTCAGCGCACGCTGAAGGATCTACCATTTAACTGCGCACGGCATCCGGCTTTATGCCCCTCAAAAACGAGGGAGGAGTTCTCTACGCGATATATGCATGCTTCTCGGCTTCCACAGTCTATGAAGGACAACAATGATTGTTAATATTGCTGATGCGAATACCAAAACAGTGAGAGAAAATTGAATTGAAAGTGTGGCCTCTATTCGCGAGGTATACCGTGCGCTCTCTTATCCCCCTGGTTGCTAGCCAATACTGGATGAATGTTTAAAAATATTTTAATGCACTGGAACCCGGCGCTAAATGGCTGATTCGCTTTAAACAACTTGTACGCGTGTGCATATCCGTGTGCTTTATCATTTTGTCTAAAATGTATATAAAGAAATATAAAATGGTATTTCTCGTCCACGATGTGCGAAGAAACGAAAGAGAAAGCTGTAGCAGAGTCGCGCAACACGGGTGGGATGGTGCCGTCACGTACCTGAGGACGGAGGTGCGACGTTGGTAGCTATCATAGCCGTCGTGGTTTCTTTCTTGATGACACTGACGACCGCCACCAGTGCCCGGTGATCCGTGAAGTAAGTGGGTAAGCGCGAGGGAAGTTTCTAAAATTCTAAAATCATCCGACATTACGCGTAGCAACAGGATACTGCCAAAGTGGGATTTCGCATAACGCGAGTAAAGTTTGAAAACAAGTCTGTTCAAGCAGACGACACGGAAATTCGACTCACTTTTTGAGAAAAGCGGAGACGACGGACGAAGAAGGGGACAACACAAAACGTGTCTGATTGAGACGTTTTTTGTTCGTCCAATTTTCGTCGTTGTCTCTGTTTCTCTTTATTTTTTCAAAAATGTGTAATATTAATTGGCTCACCTGTTTACTCGCTCTTTCTACGAAGATTCTCCTTCGTCACGCCATTCTTGGTGGAAAGCTAGGGCTGCCCTCTTCGCTCTCTTCGCGCGGCACTGCCGACGGGAAGTCAGGACTTCCCTCTACTCGCGCCAAAAGTGGAGAAAAAAAAAGTTTTTCCCTTCTTCGCGCGCGGCGACGACAGCCCACGAGTTCGAAATATCTGCAAAATGTCGCCCATAAAGTTAAAAAAAAAAAGTTTAGTTGTGTAGTGGTTAGCACCCGACAGGGCATTGGGAGGCCCAGAGTTCAAATCCTGGCTCCGCCGTTTATTTTATTTATTTTTTATTTATTTTTATTTGAAATACTATCGGTCCTACACAGGACCAAGATAGGAGTGGATTTGCACAACACAAAAAAAAAGGAAAAAGAAAAATACACGCGTTCAAAATGCACAGGTTAATAACACGTATTCAACACAACGATGAAACGACAACTCTAGGTACTGCTGTCAGAAATCTCTGAAACAAGGGAACTAAACTCTTCTCGAGTTTCAGCGGTCACGACATGTGCCGGTAGCTTGTTCCACTCTCGCGCTGTTTGCAAAAAGAACGAATACCTAAAACAGTCCTTGGAAAACTTCCGCTCTTCCACATACCGAGCATGCTTGTTGCGGGTTATACGCGACATGCTTTCATTAATATACTGTTGCTTATTTACTAGAACCAGGTTATTCATTATGTTATAAAAAAAGGTTAAGCCGCTTCTGCTTCCTCCGCACTTGAAGGAGGGGTAGATTTGCCCTTTTAGAAAGAGGTGACACAGAGTCCAGCCGTCTATAGCTAGAAAAAACAAAACGTAACGTAACGTAATTTTGACTTTCGGTGGTTTCGTAAAACTTTGATTCCTTCTTGATACTTCCGCGTGCCTCCATGTCCTGTCGCCGAAACCTCGTCGAGACAACGCAACAACAAAAGGCATCGAATATCTCACACCCAGAACGTTTTGCAAGACGCGAAGCTGGTAAGAAGAGCGCAAAATGCGTGGCGTAACCGTCCCCCCAATCCACCCTTAACCCCCCCTCCCCCTCCGTGGATCCGCGGGAGTGAACGAGCGCGCCCAAGCCGGCGGAAGACGTCAAAGTCCCGGCGAAGCCACCTACAAGTCAAGGCCCGCGTCTTTCTCCCGAAACGTCGTCACTAGTGGGTTCACGCAGCGCCACCTCCCTCGCGTCAGCATCGCTGCCAGCGCGTCTTGCAGCGATCGAGCGCGACGTTACCACGCGGCGCCGCGAAGACGGACGTGTCTACCGTTTTGCGGCGTGTTTGGGGGCGGGATCCACCAACCATGACGTCAGTGCGCAGGCCTTGTCTTCTAGGCGGTCGAAGCGCGGATCAAGGCACGCAACCGCAACAAAGCGTCCGGCGGCAGTTGCACCAAAAAACAAAACAAAACAGGCCCAAAACCAAATAGGGGCGAGGGATACGCGTGAGAACAACAACGGCCACGACGAGGAGGAGGTTCCAGCCAGCGTGACCGCCGGTCGTGTCCGGCGCAACTCGGAACACCAAAGAACCGGAGACTTGGTCGCGGACGGTTCAACGTTCGTCGACGCGGCTGGGAGCAGAGCGGGCGGGGGCCGGCCAAAGGACGACCCGCGGAAGAAATATTCTCGTTCCCTCCTCGACTCGTTCGCTGGTCCTCCGCTCCTCCTCGCCTCGGTGTTGTTGTTTGCTCCTGCCTCTTCGAACGGCCTCGCGTACACCCCTGCTCGCCCTTTTCCTCTTGGGTCGTCCGGACGCCGCTTGATTCGGATCGTCGCTGCTGCCACTTCGGCTGTGCCCTAGAAGGCAAGGCCTGCGCATGACGTCATCCTTAGCGGATCCCCGACCCGAACCCACAGCGGCAAACACGTTGAAGCGCGGCAGATGTTGGCGTCGCTACCTGCTAGCGCGGCGCTCCTTGTGAGACGCTGCGAGACGAGTCGGCAGCGATGCTGACGCAGGCTAGGCGTCCCGATACATGGGCCCACTAGTGATGACGTCTTGGGAGGCTCAAGCCTTGTTTTCCAGGTGGTATTGGCCCGAGACGAGCAGGATGGGGCAGAAGAACTGCATGGGAGGGTGACGAAAGCGCGAACGGCAATAAGAACAACTCGTTCTGCCGGGCGGACCTCTGTTGCCTCCTTCTCATCTGCGCTTAGGCATTACGTATGCGACGTGTTCTTTTTTTTTTTTTTCATTTGAAACTCCAGAAGGCAGGCGTCCTCGTGTTCGAGCATGCGCGAAAGTGTGCGTGAGTGTGTGCCTATGTGCGCGCGTGTGTGCGGAGCTACAGTGGCTCGGTGATGAGGAAAACAAAGCTCGTGACTGCTCGAAGGTAGATATGGTCAGAGTCTGTTCGCTTCCGCGTCTCTCCGCTCATTACCCCCGCGGAGAGAGAGAGAGAGAGAGAGAGAGGACACAAAGGCTGTACAAAAATTGGCTTGTGCTTCGGATCAGGTCGTAACCGTGCAGATAGAGACGGATGAGGCTAGAGAGACAGGCTTGAGAGGAAGATGTGGACGAGGGAAAGCATTTAAGGAAGAAAAAATAAAAAGAAAACGCGCCCACACGAGGGGGAGGAGGAAGGAAATAAACCGAGGAAGTCTTGGGTCGAGAATGAGACAAGTTGAGATGAGTCAAGATGAGACGTGAGAAAACAACGCACAGCTTTGTTCGGGGGATTTTTTTTTCTTTTGAGAGGAAGGTGAGGTTTGAGGTGGTTGGCATGTCCATGAATTGGGGTGTGGAGGGGGTAGGTGGGATAAAAGTGCATGTGTATATTATATGGTCGGCTGGACTTCGCTTTGGGGGGGGGGGTTCTGAAGCACGCCATTGTAAGCATGGCACCTCACTGCAAGCATGTGCAGCGTGCGCGTGAACGTAGCTTTGGCAAGCTTGTCATTGCACGCGCTTGCCCGCACGAGCAGAGGCATGGCGGTGCCCAGATGCCCTGCTTGTACCCTGCTTGTAATCGTCTATTTTTATAAAGCGAAAGCGAAAGTTTTATGAAAAGTAGCGCGTGCCTTCAAACAGCGCGCGTGAGGCATTATGAAAAGAGTGAGAGTCGCTGCTCCATCGTCTGCTGCTACCGCCGTATTGCCTGCGAGAACCACGTTGCCTGCGTTCGCGTTGGTTCCCTGTGTACGACAGACGTCCATCTTTGTAACGCCCTGTGCCATGCGATGTTTCGATTATGATCATGCAAACATCTCTAAGAATTGAATGGTCCGCTCGATCTCTGTTTTGCTCAGACGGAGTCTGATCTGGACTGGCTCGGACGTGGCTCGGACGGCATATTCCTGGCCCTCGGCGCCTGGAGTACAGATCACGTCGATCGTTCTCCTAGATTTTGGTTTTGCATGACCGTAATTGAAAAATCACGTGCACCATATTTTCAGTCACCGAGAGTTACTCCGACGCACTTATTAATTTTGTTTCTCGTGACCACCGCCAGGGTATTACTCGCGGCTTGTGGCTGGCCACATTTGAATCTGTGAAGACGCCCTGGAACACGCCCAGGCCGCTTTCGGCGAATGGCGCCTCCTCATGTGGCCAAACTCTCTCTATACACGACTCTGGTCCTAACGACGTTCGAAGACCGTTAGCTCGGTTGGCTCCATGAATGGATTAAGAATGGTGCTGCGGTTCGGGCGGTAGCGTGCGCCACATGGTATGCAAAAGCTTGACTAGGCTAGAGTTGGCTTGGCTGAAGGGCGCGACACCCTCACAGTTCCCATAATGCTGCGAAGCACTCACTGGCGGCGCTGGCGTTTCCAGAAAGGTCCATTGGTGGTGATACGAGGTGCGATCAAAAAGATTCGAGACTAATCGTGTAGCGTAGAAACAAAGAAAGCGGAATGGCTGAGGATGTGCGCGCGGCTGTCGATTGCAGAGACCTTCATGTGCCTATTATGCCCAAGGGCGTCGTTCTGTGAACATCTGGAGCTGCGCTACACGCGTTTTTGTGCAAACCAAAGTGATAGCGAACATCAATATTGCGTCGAACTTCAAAACTCTGGAACCGAGACCCTTTGAAATGATTCGGCAGGCTTATAGCCAAAATATCAGACAGTCGATCGCAGGTGTTTTGACTGCAGGTCCTCTGGCTCGTCCTCTGTGGCAGCTAAATATACAAGCAGCCGTGGCGGTTGAGAATCAGAATTCCTAAAGGAGACATGAAACGATTTTTCTACTTTTCGTTAAACACTACCTAGAATCACTCCCTAACTACTTGCCTTAGTTCCCCCCCCTTTCTGCACAATGTCAATCGTCAAAGCAATTCGAGAAATAGGAGCATTGTTGAACCCTTCAACTCGGAGCCAGAACAAGCGGCCACGTGGCCTGGTGCCTATTCTATGCCGCCAGCGTTAATCGTACTCACGTGCTGGGGTTGGTAAAGTAGAAAACGCGTGCTGAGCTCCAGTCACTATTAAGCCCGGTTCACACTTGCTGCGTTTGACTGCGTTGCGGCAGCGATACACCATGACATCCCTGCTGCTTATATCGCGTGCTCAAGAATATTCCTTTGAATGTCGGATTCCACGCTGCATACGAAGCACAGATGTGCCGGTAGACTCGCTTTCGGTTCTCGCACGCAACGCAGTCAAACGCACTCAAACGCTGCAGATGTCTGAACGCAGCCTTTAGAGTTCGGCTATTCTCATCACCGCAGTGGATGACACGAGCCACTACCCGAGTGTCCGCCGACGCATTGATTGTTACGAGCCGAAGTCGAGTGCTCACGCAGTTCTCGTGTCCGATCTATGACCCGCACTCGACTGTCGTCAGGCGGGTAATTTCGATCACACAATTACGTCATCCAAGCTTTGCGAAGGCAAGACTTAAATAAATATATCATTTTTATCCTCGCAATTGTACCGCGACAAAGAAGCTCCTGAATCAGTGGCGGTCTGTGCGAGTATAGTTCGCCAGACTAGGACCAGTACGTCTCTGCAAACCCGATATCGTTTCGGTCACACTGTTCATACACCTACAAAGACAGTCTGCAAACACGAGTCACTGCAACATCCCTGGTTCGAATGCCGTGTGCCCAAGTTTCTCCTGAAACTCATTCCCATCCAGGCATTCGAAGCAAGGATCTCGCGAGTGACTCGCGTTGCAACCTGTACGCAGACTGTATTTTGTACGATGATGTATAAGCAGTGTGACTCCGTCTCCAGGGCTCGGATTCATTTGAGCGCCCCACGTGTGGCTTTCTGTCGTTTGTTATCCTCACACCACAGTGGACTGGAAGCCATTGAAGAAGGTGGCTGTATCTCGACCCACGAGGTTCCGGTACAGAAAAGCTGTCTCGTTAGCTTTTAGTTCCACGTCCGAGTGCTCTCCCATGTCCCTACTTCTCCCAACTTGGCTGTCGATCTAATTTGACGTATAGAGCAATGTTTTGTCTCGTAGTTACACCTGTTGATGGCATGTCGAAATTTTTATATAGAGGACTTTTATGTCTCAGTTTGCTCCTTTGTTCTGGAAAGGTGAGTCTATGTCGCTCAACATCGCGCTTCATGGCGAACAATGAGATATAGAAAATAGTAATAAACTACTTTAGTAGTAAACTAAACAAATAAACTCCAGTTCCGAATAAAAAAAAAAGTCGGTTAAGGTCACTTAAAAGAGTGATCTCTACAAGGTGCTAGGCCGGGGTGCCACTTTGCATAGTACCGTGTCTTGAAAAGTATAAGTCGTGAAAAATATCCTAGGTTGGAAGCTGACACCTATTAATTTTAAGCCAATAGATAAGTGTTTCTTCTATAAAAAAATACTTCGTAAAGCATGCTACAGTTTTTCTGCATGGGACCAAAATGTGTGCTCGACATGCGGGAAAAAAACCAAAGCACACAAGGAATTAATATTGACACGTCCGTTCCCCTCAAAACCGTCCATAATGTGAGTTGTCCAACAAGATAAAAATGCAAACGGGCTTTCATGAAACATGACTATATGGCGTAAATGGACGGACAGTTAATGTGCGACAATATCAGTAAACATTTTGATCTAAGCGCATTGGTATAGTGTATAGAAACTTAACAAAAAAATTAAACATAAAAGGACAGAACACGGGCGGCACGAAGATGTGCTGTCCGTGTTCGTTCTTTCCATGTTACAGTGATGTCTTACGGCGAAGAGTATAGGTACTTGAATAGATAAAGATCAATTCCTTCTTAAGATTTTAGATGATCAATACCAAGGGTTCTGTTTTTGAATTCGTTAAGAATATCTAATCTCCTGCAAGAACCTAATTTCTTCAACGGTTCCTACGTATACATCTACCAGCTCTGAAAGTGTTGACAACATTTTGTGGGAAAATATTGAAGCTAAGATGGTACGTTCCTGATTGACATGAAAGCTACGTGCGCGGTCGAACTACAACCCTGACGATCGATGCAGCGGTGAATTATGTGTGCGTATGATCATAGCCTTCCATGGCATGACGAACCACATGCGGTGTGTAAATCATCAAAGCACTCTGATTGATGATAGAGTACCAGTACACATGATGGAAGAGGTACCATCATCTTTTTACATCAAACAAACATCCCCCCCCCCAAACAAAACAACAACAACAAAAAAAGAACAGCAATCGGTCAGTGACACCGGAAAGAAAAAATAAAGGAAAAAAAAGAAAACTTTGCATGGTCTAACACCTGCATCGGACACGAAGTCGTTCGTACACATTCCCCACCTCGAGAAGTTGCGCGGGCAGTATTGAAAGAAAAATTAATATATACAAATGCCTAGGTGAAAAACAAGAGGGGAATATCCTAAATACACTTTTGGAGGGTAACACCACCCCTGGAAACCGGCCCCGGCCCGTGAGAACCGCCGCCACGGCGGCGTGCGGCCGCCGAGGGATCTACGCCGCCCGAAAAAGGAAAAGGCCGACGCCGTCGTCGCGATTCCCCGGTTCGTGCGGCGGCCGCAATTAGACAATCGGTCGTCCGTCATGCGGCAAGGCTGGGACGCGATGCCCGTCAGACAATGGACGATTCGCGTCTCTTTGCAGCCCGCGGCGACGTACCGGCCGATACCGCTCAGAAGACAAGGCCTGCGCATGACGTCATTGTTAGTGGATCCCCGTCCCGCCCCCAGCGGCAAACACGCTGAAGTTAACGAGAGACGCCGCAAAACGGCGGGCACGTATTTCTTGGCGTCGCCGCGTGCTAGCGTCGCGCTCGCTGTGAGAAGCTGTGAGACGCGCTGTCGGCAGTACTGACGCCAGCTAGGCGGTGCTGCGTGAATCCACTAGCGATGACGTTTCGAGAAGGGGAAAGGCGCGGGCCTCGTCTTCGGGGTTGTATTAGACCGGCCCGTAAATTCGTCCGGCAGAGATCGGACGCCGGTCGTCGCCGAGACAAGCAGGCATGCATCGTGCAGGCCGTGTTTATTACGCGACGACAGTGTCGCTCGTAAGGAACGCGGGTTCGACCGAGTCGATGATCCCTGCTTCCTCGTTCGAGGCAGGAGGGCGTGGTCACGTCGACAGAGCAGCCATTAATTAGCGCCGCACATTTGCCCTCAGCGGTGGCAGCGCCAAATACTGTTGTTGTTTTTCTCACACGGATATACGGGAGAGTTTCTTTTTTCTTTCAAAAGAGCGTACCATCTATAGCTGCCGCACCAATTACGTGCCATTGTTCGGGCATCTGATTGGGAATGCACTGGGAACTCTGACGCAGCTCTCGTGAATTGGTTACGAGGGCTACGTGAGCGTTCGGCGACGACTCGACTCAGAGCACAGACTTCGTGCCCGAGCAATGGCCACCGCCAGTGTTGCTCGATGGGGTTTTGAAAAGTGATTATTGCGATAATGTGACCCCACCGTTTAACAACAACAAGGACAGAATTACCAAAACAGTAACACAGTGTTTGCCTAAGGGGGGGGGGGATTGCCGACAATAAAACTTGACGAGGCGAATATGTGATCACACACTCACAAAAGCTCGTAGTTGTGTACTTTTCCGCAATGCACTTAAAAACTTTTTCTTAGCTTAGTTTTTTAGACAGGCAAGAGAATTGCAGTGATGAGAACTCTCGGCAGCGACTAGAGATATTTTGCCACAGAAACTGTCTGGAATTTAAATAATAATAACCATGAATAATAAGGTGGTGAACTGGGCCAGTTGGTTGACATTATATACATGATGGGGAACACAGCCAAGAAAACACGGACTATGAAGAACAACAAAAGAAAAACAAACACTACAGGACAATGCTGTTTGCAGCATTGTCCTGTCGCGTTTGTCCTTCTTCGTAGTCCGTGCTATCTGAGCTGTTTTCCTCATCATGTAAAAAACGATTCTCCTCGTCACTGTCTGTATACCAATAAAAAGAAAATTCAGATTATTGACCTCAGAGCGTATTGTGGTTCAGCATACACTCAGGAATTTGTGAAAGTGCATAAATGCACCATCGAGGATAAAGTTAGTTTAAAGCCGCACTCCCACTGCTCATGCATGGGACAGAAGAGACGGTTTTTGATCAGACATGATCAGAGAACCAGTTGCGGACACTTAATTAAGTCCGAAACATGTTTCTGCATGCGAGGCCTCGAACATGCTTGCAGAGAGTTCTTGTACGGCCAATGTGACATGAGCATGATACAAGGGAGAACATCAGACAGTGGTTTCCCTCCTTCACCCCGTGCCAATTCTCAATTCTTCAATAAATGGAACGAAAAAACAAAAACGCGAGGACGGTTTTGAACGCACCGCGCATTGGGCGTTAGATGGCGCACGCATGCCCTCGCGCACATAAATAGCGGCGAGAGACGGCTCGCACGTGTGTGTGGCGGCGGGAAGATGGAGGGCGAAGGCAGTCTCGGCGATGTGCGGAGGTTAATTGGTTAATAGGGGGTTAATTACGGTCGACTGCATGTAATCGCGGAAGCACGGATTAACGTTGTCGTACTCCAACCTCCTTTATGTTCTTAGGCAAATCTCTTTATCGGAGGCGAGAAAGAGAGAGAGGGGAGAAGGGGGGAGGGCTGCTTGTAATTTTGCGAAACGCCTTTTCCCTCGCTACTCTAACGCCTTTCAATTTGAATCGGAACGACTGAAGACAAGCGCCAAACGGTTTCGAACGAACTTCGGACAGCTATTCGCGACTCCAGCGAACTATAGGGAGCGCGCTGGTCGGGCAAAATGGCGGACGAAAGGAGGTCGTTTTCGCGTTCAGCACGCGGACCACAGTAAATTTCGGGTGAACTTTCGTGTTACATATGAAAGCAAAGCGATTTTTCGACGGTAGAAACCTTCTTCTAGTCAGTGCTTAGGAATGACACGGCGGAAGCATAAAAATAATTACTGGAAACGATGTTTGTTCCTATTCTGCCTACGAGAACCAAGCAGCGATAGCAGGCGACGGAGTCGAAACGACCTCCTCTCGTGAGCTTCTCGGCGTTGCCGCTACGTGGTGTCGATTTTGCAGGAGTCGCCAATAGTTGCTGACAACCATTATTCCCTTCTTCCGATGTCTCCTGAAATGCTTTTTATTTAAAGGGGCCAAGAAACGATTTTTCTACTTTCGCTAAATAGTGCTTAGAATCACTCACCAACGGAAAACTTGCCTTAGTTTTTTATTTCTAAGCAATGGGCAGTCGGCAAATATATTCGAGACATATGAGCATCGTTCATCCCTTCAACTCGGAGCCAGAACAAGCGGCCACGTGGCCTGATGCCTATCCTACGCCGCCAACGTTAATCATAGGCACGCGCTGGGGTCGGCAAAGTAGAAAACGCGTGCTGAGCTCCAGGCACTATTTAGAGTTCGGCTATTCTCATCACCGCACTGGTTGGACACGAGCAACTATTCTAGTGTCTGCCGAAGCATTGATTGTTACGAGCCGAAGTCGATTGCTCACGCAGTTCTTGTGTCCAATCCGTGAGCCGCGCTCGACTGTCGTCAGGCTGGTGGTTTCAATCCCTCAATTAGCCATCAAGCTTTGTTAAAGCAAGACTGAAATAAAGAGTCCTTTTTATCTTCAAGCAAGCTTCTGAATCAGCGGCGGTCCGTGCGAGTATCTTGGGCCAGATTAGGACCAGTACGCCTCTGTAAAGTAATGGACATTCCAACCCGATATCGTTTCATGACCCCTTTCAGCTTTCTGTAATAGCGCGATCTCACCAGCCAGTTTCGACTCCACCGCATGTCACATCGAGGGAACTTGAATCCTTCTGCAAGTGAGACAATCTCACTGGAGCTCTGAGCGCAGAGAGCGAGACGGCACGAGCTGTCTTGTGCAGTGCTGATGCGTCCTGTGAGCTAAAGTTATGGCGGCGTCACGCATGCGTGGAACGCCTAGCGAGATCGGTCTATTCGAAAGTTACTGGATGCAGGCTGTGGGATTCCATTTACCTTACTGCACCACGATATAGATCCCACCCTCGATGTTGAGAACTGCTACGGCCGGGTCCGCCCGAAGGCCGCCGCGCGCTCCGATGGAGAGAACTCACTCCGAAACACAGGAATTATGAACAAGCGGGTTTATTGGCGTCTCGCCACCACTCTTTGCCCGTCGGTCAAACCAACGAAAGAAACGAACGGAAAATGTCGGCGCTGTCGTATGAGACAGATTCACCTGGAAGGGACCCACGCTACCGTACTATAGCAGATTCGTGGGAAGGGGAGGCTGCAAAGATAAAGAGGCTCCGAGGACCTGAGCCTCCCCCAACGAGAGAGTCCCAGCCACCGTTCGGGGCCGGCTTATCTAGCCTCCGGGAAATGGACACGCCCGGGGTAGGTGGACTGGCTTAGCCCGCAGATGGGTCGCGTTGACGATCATACCCAAGGGTAGGCCGGACGTAAGTTTACCCCAAAGGGCGAGGGAGACACCGCCCTCTGTGAGGAATGAGGCCTCGCCTCGTATCCGGGAAGCAGCCGCCATCGCGGCCCCCACGACCTGCATGTGATAGGCCTAGATAGGGAGACTGAGACCGCATTGTTCCAACAGCGCAAAGACTTTCAGTAGAACGTATCCTAGAACATAGCCTCCTCTATAAGGAGTATTCACTGGGTGCCATATTTGTGGGTGCTGTCTAGAGCGCATGCTCAGAACGAGCCCACATTAATAGGCTGCTAAGACCGGTAACCTTGAGGGTGCGGAATGCACGTTACAAAAGAACTGTGGAAGCTCGCCATCAGCACGCTGCTCAGCAGTCGCGCACACAGCTATGGCCGCCAGTGAATACTTCCTATACTGACAAAGCCTGCAAGATCGCCACGAGACGCAGCCGCCGAAAGTGAAAAGGTAGAGCGCAGCATCTTAGTGGGCGCCCCGCTGCGGTGAGACGCCGAAACAGACTTGTCCTATGGTGGCTCGAAGGGGAACTGTGACGGACGCCGTTTGCGCGCAATGATAAAGAGGGGCGCGATACACGATGAAAATTTTGAGAGAGCCCAGATTGTAGACAGGGTCCATTTCAAACCATGGGGTGCGTTTGCAATTTAATGGCAGACGCCACCGGCGAAAATTGGTCGCAAGTGCACATGCGCTGCGTTTCCGCGTGGCGAGGAGGAAAGCGGGCGGAAAGGCTAAAACGCCACCACGTCGCAGCTTGTATTTCAAACGCGGCCCATACACCACGTGACTCCGATGGAGCAGTTAGAAATTCTTTTTAATGTAGGATCTCTCCAAATTTTTGGGGCCGCTGACTCGCCTGCTCAGTGGCTGGAGTGTCCCTAGCGGTCCCCAAAAATTGCATCGCGGAATTCGGGCGCACGACCCCTTTAATGAGAAAAACGTGCCTGATTCATGTAGCTGCAGAAACCTGAGTCAAAATATATAGAAGCTATATGACTGCAACACACACGCGCGGCGGGCAGCGTATGTGTTGCGATGGAAATCTTCGCCACCGCGAGGGGCGCAGCAGTCTGCAGGTGAGTCGTTTTCATCGCAACTCTGTGCAGCCCTTCACTCCCGCCCTCCGCACCTCCCCTTCCAGCCACCATACTTGTCCCGAGCGATGGAATGTCCGCTCGTGCTTCTCGCTTTCCTCGGGCTACCGCTTAGTAGGCTATTAATGGGAGCTCGTTCCTAAGCATGCGCTCCAAACATCGCCCTCAAATATGGCCTCCAGTGACTGCCCCCTATACCTAAAGCTCCTTTTCAATAACTGTTCGTGTTGCTAAAGTCTATTCACAACATTCACGGCTTGTAGGGGGCACACTAGTTCCTATAGAAATGGCGTTCATTTGGAAGATCGTCGTAGAACAGCGGTACGAGGCTGAATCCGCGACGCGTAAGTAATTCGAATTTTGTGGAATTCGAGCGATATAAAAGTCTTACCTTATACTTTCACTAAAACTTTCACATCATAAAGGTATGAGCAAGTACCTTCATTTTGAAGCCAATCATCCAGGGGCTAGGAGCGCAATTCTGGCAACGCGGTACCACCATCGCTGAAAGTTGCCAATTCTGCTAAAGGATCTGTTGTCACACGACCGGCAAGATGCTATTTGACACCGATTGATTGCTTTGGGGCCGGCTAAGCAGAGAAAGTATTGAAACCAAAAATACTCAAAACTTTTACAACAGCTTAGAACATTGCAAGTTAATAAGATAATGTTTAATTTTCTTACACATTCTTTAAAAAAGCTAGTAAAATGCTTGTGACTGCAGCCGTTACTACCTTTTTCTCACCGTTACTACCAATTACTAAATATTTACTACTTCAAACGCGCAATAGGTGGTTAAAAACAACTAAGTGCAGCAATTACTACATCTTTCTTACTGTTACTACATTTTTACTATGTGTTTACTACCTCAAACTCGCGACAGGTAGTAACAGCAGCTGCGATGCGGGAAGCGAGAACATGGATGTTGACAACCTATTCGCGACTCCAGCAAAACGGACGCCACCAAGCGGGAAAACCGGGAACCAGCCGGTCCAGGTCGCTTTGCGCCCCTCCGCGTCTCTGGTGGCTTTCGCGGACGCGTGTTGTCGGCGCGGTGGCGAACAATGTAATTTGACGAAGGTCCCACAATTTATTAAGTCTGCTTGAGTGTTCATTAGTGTGGTGAAGCCTCAGTAGATTGTTTCCTTCCATCACGTGTTTGAAAGCCCGTTTACTCCACAACACACGGTCGCGTGCTTTCGATTTCTTGGATGGGGAGGAATCACGGAAAAGCAGTCTTGATTTCTTGTCTTGCTCAAATCACATTCAAAGTGACGACTACTTGGTAACTGATAAGGGGTTCTTTATAAAGATGTAGAACAGTGGACTGAGGACGACAGACGAGGTGTTTCTACTGGAGGGAACACCAATGTTGCAGTCGAGTGAATGGGAAGGTTCGACAGCTGCTCTTCTTGAGTTTGGTTGTGTTCGATTAACTTCAGTTTGAGCCACCCACGCCGGTCAGTGCGTTGGCTATTCATCTTGGTTGCTTTTCGCCGAAAAAGCCTCTGGACCACACCGAGGGAGTTGGGCTGATTTTGCAATTACTTGATTCCGCAAAACGTGCTCGCTGCATACGATTAATGAGGGAAATTGTCTGCTTTCAAAAGGTGGGGACGCGTCTCTGCAAGTTAGAAGCCGTCCACGGCATTATGATCTATCGCGCCTCCAGTATTTATATTATAACCCCCGTCGAAGCCAGCACCAACATAGGTCTACATTGCTCAAGTTGACCGGCCACAAAAAATACTAATTTTCTTCGTCCAGGATTCGAAGTCAAGTTCAATGCAGAGAGGTTCTGCGTGAATCTCCGATAAGGACTCTCTTCAGTTTGTCCACATTCGTCTCCGTGATACCGGCTAGAACCATTTGGCTGAGTTTAAGTAGTATCTCTCTGTCTGTGAAATATACTTTTATTCAGCAGTTCACCTTATAGCTAGTCAACTAAGCTCATATTTCAACCGAAGAATATATTAATATTGCTTTAGTGGGACACAGTACGTAATACAATACAAAACCCGCGAATTCGTCAAAATGACTTCTCGATTGCTACTAAAACCTGAATTGAAATACGAGTATCAGCTGCTTAGTGGGTGCCTGCGGGTTAACATGCTCCTTGGTTCAAGAAGCGCTTTTGCTTAATTTTCGTAATTTTTCTGCAGCCTGTGTTGTTGACCGAGCAGACGACTGGAGCTGTTTCTTAAACGCGGATACGCACAAAAGCTCGATTTTGCGGACAGATAAGTCGCATGGTCGAGGCATGCGAGTTAGCTGAAAATTACTCTCGGTGGAACAATTCTGTAGTCATCGCCGCTTTCCTTAGCTGATCAAAACTGATTAGAGTCTATTACCGTCTCCGAGGCCCATAGTTTCGGTTTTGAACGAAATCTCCGAAACGAAAGTTTGACATGAAAAGAACAAAAAAACCCGTGGAAAACAAAACTATGCTCTGCAAGTTGGGCATTAGACAAAAGAAAATTCGTTAAATTGAGTGCGCCACAGGCGGTCTGGCCAACGTTACTAGAACTCTCAGTTGGGAAACTCACCGTTGAAACCTGGGCCGCTGGCGTCCACCGAGACCGAGCTAAATGCGACAACAGCGCCACTCTGTATCATTTGTCTTAACTGTAGTCGCCTTGAGCTTTTAGAAAGCATGTTTTTGCGTAAAAACCAACGAAAAAAACTCTTTTGTAGTAACGTTTATTGGAGATTAGTACAAAACGGGGGCGCGTGTTGTTTTCTAAAATCTTTAGTTTGCAAGTTTTGCAGTACAATTAATATTGTTTTTATACAACCGTGCCTCAGCGGTGATTTCAGGTAGCGCGTCCCGAGCTAGGCGCATATTAACCTAGTAGTAATCCGCGGCGCGTCCGCCTGGGAGTCGGGGGCGGTACCTCGAAGCCCTTTCCACAGTATCTGTTCTGGCCCCAAAATGGCCGATTACAATGAAAATGGAAGTCACGTGCAGTTCCTCGACTGGCCGCTGCGGGAGAAATGGCGGCGTTGTGATCGCCATTAGCTCGGTTCTCGTGGACGGATCGGTGCCACTTTTTCAGAGCAGTCTCTATGGCAGTTTCCCAACTGAGTGGTTCTAGTAACGTTGGTCCTGGCCGAGCCGACCTGGACTCAGCCGCCATGTTTTGTTTGGTGGTGGCGCCCCCTATAGGTCGCTGAAGTCGCGAATAGGGACGCTGTTTTATAGACTCTCGTAAATAATTGCTGTGTACCGTTACTTCTTAGTAAGAGATACATTCCTTGGAACGTTTAGCAGCAATATCAAAGAACAATATTGGTGCGAAACCAGCACCATATTTGTAACATCGTTCAGGGACGAGGTGGTCATTGGCCAACCGTGTTCTTTCAAATCATCTGTATAAAAGACGCGTGGGTGGCCATTGTGGGCAGTGATTGTGTTAGCTTATCGCCGCGTGTTCTAATTCCTTGTCTGTGTTAAGTGTATAATACGTGCGCAAATGTGTATGTAAGCAGCGTGAAAAAAAATCTATCCCAGCGATAAGAATCTTTTTGCCAATTTTTAATTTGATGTTGACAAGCGCCACCTGGTTCTTGTGAGAGTTAGTGCCAGTTAATAGCTAAAGGTAGGGAAAGGCACTAGGTTGGTTAGTAACAGTTATTAGCTTCTCGACTATAGTAACCGTCACTATCTCGACCTCTACTACCTACAGTTACTAGCCTCTAGGTGACTAGTAACATATGTGACAAGCACTTTCTAGCTTTTAACTAATAAATTCTATTAGCTTTTTTCATTTTTAGGTGTGCAATTTCAAAACGGATCTGTTTCAAATCATAATAAAAGAAGAAACATTCCCAAGAAGCCAGTCACAACTACAAGAATATTCTAAATTTAGTGTACTAACTTATTGCCCGCGTACCGAGACCTTAAAATCATTAAAAAATGGGATAAATGAAGACACAGGTCGTTTTTGACGCAGTTAAATTTGAATTAGCAACGAAAGCCCTTCTAGGTACAATTCTCCAAACCAACACCCGAAAAATCCATGCCGAGGTCATTCCATCGAAGCTCTAACGGCGGGGAGAAAAAATGATGTTCCAGCTCACCTCCAATCAGTGTTGTAGGCGTTACCGTAGAAAAAAAAGTAACGAAATACATTACTAGTTACTTGTAAATGAAAAGAACGGGTGACCTACGTTTCCCCAAAATAAAAGGAACCCATTACCGCCACCTTTTCCCATAAACATTACGCACTTTACTTTTGCGTTACGTTTTTTAATTTATGAAACGATAGCGTTTTTCTCCACTGCGACAAAGGGCGTGGGATTTGGGTTTTTTTTTTCTTAAGTGGGCGTCTTTGCGTGGGGAAAAGAGAAACAAAATTTTGATGGTATGTAGGATGAGTGCGAGAATTCATACGGCGCCTAACACACGAAAACAAAAATCTAAGTGTAATTTTTTTCTAAAGTTTTTTGAAGAGCAGCAAGTAACGTATAATTACATTAAAGGTTACTGTTTAAAAAAAAAGTAACGAGTCCGTTACTACGTTACAGAAAAAAATGTAACGCGTTGCTGGCAACGCCGTTACTTGTAACTCGTTACCACACACACTGCCTCCAATGCCGCTAGCGCCTGCTGTCGAGAGTCCTTCCTTTGCACTAAAGGACGCTAGCGAGCTCCTTTTCCAAAAGGACACTTTAGGGGAAGGAGCATTTACGGACTGGAACGAACTCCTTCTCCTTTTAGGAGAAGGTGCTTTCTACTAAACGAGCTCAGGAGGATACACCTCTCCAGCACTTATCGGCAGGCTCGGACCGTGAGTAGAACGAGCTCTCGCTGCGTTCACACACGCGTCCACGCATACGCGAGACGGGCGCAAACCGCCGTCGCACAACCGAAGCGAGGCTTCGTGCTCGGGCGGTGGAGGACAAGAGCCGAGCATGACGCGACGAAACGACCCGGTCTTGACCCTCTGGTCCCGGGTTTCCATCGCACCGCCTCCCGGGGTTAGATGCCGCGGCGATTGTGTCACGGAGATGACCGGACGGCCTCTGCGTCGCTCGGTACTGTCCGCTGTTCCCGGCAAGCCGAGATCCGCAGATGGGACACGAGATTTCGGGGGTCCCCCTCCCCTACCTCCGTTTATTGATCAGCTCTGCTGGGACAGAACAAGGAGGCGCCCGACGCGATGTTAACAAACTCACGTGACCGCGAGCCGTCGCCGGGGAAAAACAAAAGTGCAGCATTACGTCGTGATTTATGCGGGAGGCGTTCTGACCTCGGCGGCATGTTTGATCGCCGCGTCTTCTCCGGCGCTGGGCATTACACTCGCGGAAGCTGCCTCGTGTGTACACTGCTTCCCGACGCACTCGCGACGCCACTCTTTCCTTAATCGTTCCGGCCGATGAAGAGGGCGCTCTGTATCTTTGCCCCAATGGCCGTGCATTCTCGGTTAACTTGGTGGCAGCCCATTGGTCATTGACTGCGTAGCATGTCGCATGAGCAACCATCAAAAAAAAATATATATATATATAGTATTTTTAAATTAATTAGGCTATGTCAGATTTATTTGATTTAAGTCAGCTTTTGTAGTAATGTGAAGAGTTCAGTCGTGCTGAGAGTTGAGTTGTGCTCTGTTTTAGCATCTTAAACTAGATATATTTCAATTCAAATCAGATTGATTTGGTGTTAAACCAGATTTATTTTATTTAAATCAGATTAATTTATATCTAGAATCACTGTAACTAGAAAATGTGGCTCTTTATCAGCTACATGTATTTCTAAACATGGCAGATCGAGACGTTTTGCATTTCGCTTTCTCTCCGTGTTTTTTCAAAAAGGTGTAACATCAACCAGCTCCCCTGTTTACTCACTCCTTCTTCAGACTTGATTGATTTGATAAATTCGCCCGATCACTGATAGTAATGCGGAAGAACGCATTACCGTAAATGTAAAGTACAGTTTAATTAATAACTTTTTCGTGCCTGTTTATTATGCGTTTTAGCTAGCTAGCCCGCAAAACCCAAGTGATGCCTTTGTTCAGAAAGCGTAGCACATTATCTTATACGTACTGTCTGGGCAACGAAACTATAAGTCGGACCACAATAGTTAAAGATCTAGGGGCTTTTGTGGATGATCACCTTTCTTTTATAATTCCCACATGAATTGCTATTGTTAGTTAGAGTTTTCACATGCTGGGAATAATGGCTGGCCTAAATAAACCATTTAGCACTTATCATTGTCTGTTCCGACTCTTCAGTACTCATGTACGCTCTAAACTCGAATTTGCATCTGTCATTTGGAACTTTATCTCTAGTACATCGAGTGAAAAAATTGAACATATACAAAAACGATTTGTGCGGTGGTCTATGACAAATATTTTGGTCATAAATGTTATCTTGAATATAATTTAAAATTATCGAAACTAAACCTGTGCACTCTACATGACAAGAGATACTTCAGGGATGTTAAGTCTTTGCACAGGTTGGATCATGGGTCCATAGACAGTCCTGAACTTCTTGCTTTTTCACACTTCCGTATTCCTGTCAGTGCAAACTCTAACAAATCTCAGATTTTTACCCAGATATTTATAGCAACTTGTCTCCGGTATCACGAATTCGACATGTTTTAAACACGAAGTTTCGCAATGTTGATATTTTCAAATTGCCCCTTGGTTGTACATGGTATTAATGTAATGTATTAATGTAAGGCATAGGTATAAGTTGTAAAACGTGTATAATTTGAAGCATGTAAATTTGTGATGAATATATGTATTTCATGCTTCGTGCTTTACCGCAAAGGCCTTTGAGCTGTTGTTAAGCACGCGAAAATAAACATTGAATTTAATTGGATTGATAAAACGCTTTTTTTTGTATTTGCTTAAATATTATATGACGTATCTGAGACATGAATGGAAGGTATGAAAGAAAGCTTAATGCTTCGATTTTCGCAAAAGAGCACTGCTTTTTTCTCATAGTCAGCCTGATATAACTTTTCTTGCTTGACAATTCTTTGATTTCAGTACAAAAGAAATGTGCATAGAAAACATCAGATGATAGACAAGCTGTAAATAGAAACCGTTTTCAGGATTGTTTCTCCGGGAAAGGTTTGATTTAAATCAGCACAGTAAAACTAGTCAAATTTAAATGACGATTTAAATATTTTTCATTTTATTCTCCACCCTGGTGGCCATGCTGTTTCGGTTCAGGCTTTCTATCAACGTTCTTGCACAGCTTACTAGGAAATTTGTTGGAGCATGGTACCGATCACCGTTTTTATTGGATAAACTTGTTAAAGAAAGACCAATGAATGGTATTCCGAGCGCATCGCGGTGTTTGCCCTGCGTTCAAGTACTTATCGTGTAGACTGTAGAATATTGATTATTCGAGGGTGATATTTCGAACGTCTATATTTCTCGGCTTACGTCAGAATATGTCCTCGTTTAGCTAGAACCAACGTAAATTTACGACGCATCAACGTCGCTCCAGTCACACACAATTTGGCAGAAAAAAAAACCTAACGAAACTGACACTGGGGACGAAGGGAAGTTTCACTTTTATCCCGAATAAAACAACTACTCGCAACATCTCGTGACAGTCCCAAGCTATAGAACCTAGTTACACTTGCACTCTCAACTGCCATTAAGCCAACGATCGATGGCTTCTCCCGACTGTCATTGAGATCAACTAAGTTGTCCGGTGTTACACGGTACATAGGCCTAACAACCCCAGTTGAGATGCGCCACAATGGACACAGTTGAAACCATTATAAAACCAAAAACTGACGTCGGATTACATCCTTTTTAAATGTGATGCAAATGAATTTTATGCATACTTTCATACATTATAAGCGTCTAAAACAACATAAAACGAACTTTTTTTATTTATTTTGTGTAAATCAACGATGATGAGAACGCTTCACACGAATTCAAGCAAGTGAGGACTAACGAAAGTTTTATCGGCACTGACATCACAATGGCCGCCCTCGCCTAGAGCACTCCTTCGGAGCAGAGCAGCGCAATCTAGAACGCCATCTCTCGGCGACTAGCGGAGAACGCCCGGAGGTTCCAACTCCTGCCACAAGTGCATGGGGAACGTGAGAAAATCGTTGTTTCTTCAATATTTTGGGGATGTACGGAACGACAATAGTTTTTTACATAATAAAAAAACATTTTACAATAATTTACGCTACGTTGTGAGCCACGTAAGAACCAAAAATGGCAAAATTACTTTTAAAAAGTAATTAAATTGCATTACTAATTACTTTTCTGAAAACTGCAAAAATGTAATTAAATTACATTACAAATTTCCACAGACTAAAAGTAATGACATTACATTACAATTGCCTTTCAAAACTAATGAAATTACTTTGACATTACTTTTGAATACCTTGAGGCAGTAGTTCGTGCTCATTTTATTTACCGTGTATGTACCAAAACTCAGACCTTCCTGTTTACACATCCACAGCCTTATGTGCCTCAAAGTGAACCATACTGAACAGTCGTTTTGCTGGCGTATACGACATAAGTGTCAAATATGATGAATAGCTTTTTTAGATGCGACTCAAAGACAGTCGACTCACCGGTTTCGCTGTTCCTTCAACGGTGAAGGTTCTTACTAAAGGGGTGATATGTTTCCGTCTTCCTGATTTAGATGAAGTTATAGTCCGTGTCAGTCTGTTAAGTCGGGCCATGGGATCTCGCTCTTAGAAGAAGTCGTCACGTGAAATGTTTCCCTTCCGCCTCGGACGCAGTATAATCCTATTGTCCCAAGCGCACTAGTTCACGTATTCCCGGTCATTCCTCCCAAAAAGAATTGTTCCCAAACACCCGAACAGCTCATGTTTTTGCGCATTCTCACACAAAGGGGCTAGATAATTGCTAAGCAGAAGCGTCGCCAGTTGAGGAAAGGAATGAGGCGAGATTCCTAAATTGTGTACTTGCCCAACAAACGGGTGGCGATATTAGCTTGTAGGCGTATTCCCGAATACACTTCCCAAAGGAAGGCAGTGAGGCATAACGCGAGCAGCAACTGTTTTGCTACCCTGTTGAAAAATATTTTTTATCGGAATGTCATTTCCAGTAAAAGTCTATTTTACTGGATTATGGGACTGCTTTTCGCTTCCAGTAAAGTCACAATTTACCAGATCAACAAATAATATCTTTATTATCTTTGAAAAAATACATGTGTGCGTGCTGGCCCACGAAAGCAAAGATGCTTGTATGTGAGACCAAGCAGCCAATAAAATACCGTGACACAGTGAACACTGGAGAAACAAAACAAACAAACAACAATAATGTAGGAATGTGGGCAACGAATACGCACTAAGTAATTATATAATTATTATTGCGCGAGCGTGAGGCACCATTCTCTTACATTCCGTTTTAGCGCACGAAAGGATGATACGTTCAGCAAACACTATGGCAAACTGTTGAAGATTGGCCGGAATTCACCGTGTTTTTTCTTTCTTTTTCGGAAGTCAACGGAAGGCACTTAGGAGGAAGCCTGTGAAGCGTGGTTGGTGTATGTTTACCAGATGCTGGAATATTTGGTAACAATTAAAGTGGTTAGTCCACATAGACCTGAAGGTTCTGTATCTATTTAACCGGGTTGATACCAGTGAAACAATTGCACAGCTGTAGACAAAAGCAATCAGACCAAATAGGAACAACCGAGTTCTTTGTCGCAAAAGATATCTTTCAAGGTACTCACAATGCCGATGGGTAAATTCGTAGAAGTATGGTAATAAAACCGCGCAGGTGCACCACACGGACACACCACGTATACTCCCAGTAGCACGTTTAGCGAAAACCACGAACGCGCGAAACGAACATCCGCCGCCGTTGAGAAATCACGGGCACATATCACGATGTCGTCCCTGATGTCGTCACCGCGGGTGCACCAGGCATCAGTAGCACGCTTAGCGAAAACCACGAACGCGCGAAACGAACATCCGCCGCCGTTGAGAAATCCCGGGCAAACTCACGATGTCGTCCCTGATGCCGCCACCGCGGGTGCACCAGGCATCAGTAGCACGCTTAGCGAAAACCACGACCACGCGGAACGAACATCCGCCGCCGTTGAGAAATCCCGGGCACACCCACGATGTCGTCCCTGATGTCGTCGCCGCGGGTGCACCAGGCGTCAGTAGCACGCTTAGCGAAAACCACGATCGCGCGGAACGAACATCCGCCGCCGTTGAGAAATCACGGGCACAGATCACGATGTCGTCCCTGATGTCGTCGCCGCGGGTGCACCAGGCGTCAGTAGCACGCTTAGCGAAAACCTCGAACGCGCGAAACGAACATCCGCCGCCGTTGAGAAATCCCGGGCACACTCACGATGTCGTCCCTGATGCCGCCGCCACGAGTGCACCAGGCGTCAGTAGCACTCTTGGCGAAAACCACGACCGCGCGGAACGAACATCCGCCGCCGTTCAGAAATCCCGGGCACAACCACGATGTCGTCCCTGATGTCGTCGCCGCGGGTGCACCAGGCGTCAGTAGCACGCTTAGCGAAAACCACGATCGCGCGGAACAAACATCCGCCGCCGTTGAGAAATCCCGGGCACACATCACGATGTCGTCCCTGATGCCGCCGCCGCGGGTGCACCAGGCGTCAGTAGCATGCTCAGCGAAAACCACGAACGCGCGAAACGAATATCCGCCGACGTTGAGAAATCTTGGGCACAGTCTTTTTCGCTCGCTGGATGCTTCTGAAGCCGGACGGACAAAGAGGCGTAAGAAGCAGGTCACTGAAAGATATTTTCTTTTCATCTGCATACCCAGCTGCTCTGGAAGATACAGGTCGCACACATGGAACGAGAATCCGAGACTGAGCGTTCGGTCCTGGCCGGCCGTTGCTCGTTGACAGACAAAGAAGCCGGTTTTCTTAAAAAAAGTGAAAGCCGTTTACAACTCCCTGTAACGCCGAATTGGAGCGCAGCTCTTGAGGAGGAGGAGGGAAGGGTACTCAGGGGAGGGTATACCCCTCGTTCTCCTCCGGGGGGGGGTCACGTGACCTCTGGGGGGGGTCACGTGATCCCCCCCGACATGTCCCAACATGTCGGGAGGGGCGGTCACGTGACCCCCGCGACATGTCCCAACATGCACCGCACGTGACCTCGGGGGGGGGGTCACGTGACCCCCGTTCCCCGAGGACAGATGACCCCCTCTAGGTCACGTGACCCCTCCGAGCCCCGACCCCCCCCCCCGACATGTCCCAACATGTCGGGAGGGGGGTCACGTGACCCCCGCGACATGTCCCAACATGCACCGCGCGGGTATGGGACATGTCCCAACATGTACCGCGCGGTTACGCCGACGGCGACGGCGACGGCACGCCGAATGCGACGGCGACGCCGCTCAAGCCGGAAACGGGCGCCTAAGAGCTGCGCTCTAAAAAAGTCAGCAAAACGACCTTCTCGCATTTTCCCCACGACCGAATGCGAGGGAGAGAGGGTGCGTGGGGACTTGTCCTTGGTGCGAGTCACCAAGGGCGCCCAGTCCCCGGCTCGTCTCGGCTTTCCCCTCTCCTCGCGTCGGCTTTGAGTGAAGTTCGGTAAACAGGGAAGCGAGTCACCCGTTTCGGGTAAGATTAAAACCGAGTTGTCTGGGAAACGAAAGTGGCTGCCGGTGACATTCCAGCGAAATCTGGAAACCCGATGCCGGTGAAATTCCAGCGAAATCTATTTGCCGGCAAATAATCTCGAAAAGACTGCAGGTAAACTGGTTTCGGATGAAAACGGGTGAAAGTGCCCACCTTTTAGAGCGCAGCTCTTAGGCGCCCGTTTCCGGCTTGAGCGGCGTCGCCGTCGCCGTCGGCGTAACCGCGCGGTGCATCCTGGGAAATATCCTATAATGCACCGCGCGGAAAGGAGGAGGGAGGAGGAGGTCGAGGAGGGAGAGGAAGAATTGGAGGAGGAGGAGGAGGAGGGAGGAGGAAGGAGGAGGGGAGGAGGAAGGAGGAGGGAGGAGGGGAGAGGAGAGAGGTGAGAGGAGGGGGGAGGAGGGAGGAGGAAGGAGGAGAGGAGGAGGGGGAGAGAGAAGGAAGGAGGAGGAGGGAGGAGGAGGAGGTGAGGAGGAAGAGGGGAGGAGGAGGAGGGGAGAATAAAGGAGGAGGGAGGAGGAGGAGAGCAGAAGGGAAGAGGGGAGGAGAAGGGATGAGGAGGAGAAGAGGAGGGAGGAGGAGGAGGGAGGAGTATTTGGTAGGATGAGGAGTTGAGGAGGGAGGAGGAGGGCAGGGAGGAGGAGGAGGGGGAGGAGGAAGGAGGAGGGGAGGAGGAAGGAGGAGGGAGGAGGGGAGGGGGGAGGAGGAGGAGGAGGAGGGGGAGGGAGGAGGAAAAAAATAGAAAGCCGCTTACAACTCCCTGTAACGCTGAATTGGAGCGCAGCTCTTGAGGAGGAGGAGGGAAGGGTAATCAGGGGAGGGTATACCCCTCCTCCTCCTCCTCCCCTCATTCTTCAATCTCCTCCGGGGGGGTCACGTGACCTCTGGGGGAGGGGGTCACGTGATCTGGGGGTCACGTGACCCCCCTCCCCTCCCCCCAGGTCACGTGACCTCGAGGGGTCACGTGACCCCCTCCTCCCACCCCCCCCCGAAGTCACGTGACCCCGGGGGGTGGGGGCTCGCGCGGTGCATTATGGGATATTTCCCATAATGCACCGCGCGGTTACGCCGACGGCGACGCCGACGCCGCTCAAGCCGGAAACGGGCGCCTAAGAGCTGCGCTCTAAA
>JAZHYW010055026.1:0-31885 GCA_037355805.1 Ixodes ricinus | reverse complement strand
TACGTATTGCTATGCCCTCCAAGAAGGGGCAAGGGGAGTCGACTTCGTTTAAGGGGGGGCGGCGGCCCGCCCCCCCCCCCCTTGGATTTGTTCCTGCCGGCCTACCGCATGACAGGACGGTGAAGGAAGGACGCGAAAGAAGAACAATATTGTGATCGGCGCGCGAACTTCACGCTTTGAAAATGCTCGAAGGTCGATACCCCACGTGTTCTCTACAATTTGGAACTAAACCGCTGTGTTTCCGAAAGTTGGTCATGTTTTAAATTAAAATCACTAAGGAGAACACAGCGAGTCTACAGCGAGTTATATACGCACCACGTAGTTGGCGCTTACAACTTTTATGGACCCTTGCAGAAATGCTGAGCCATTTAGTGACTCAAATATCAATTCAAAATGTTTCTTTGTTTTTTATGCTACTGGCGAGAGGTAATTATTCTTGCATGTATGTATAGAGAGCCTTGAATTTGGTACGCCTCGAAGCGTGACCTCTCTCTCACCTGTAGATGACAGACTTCAGCCCGTGCCGACAACCGCTTACTTGGAGTCTTTAACGTGTACCACGCAGTAGTGATTTCAGGAACGCGTGCCTGTACGAAACACACCTAGATTGAAACACACTCAGATCGAACCCATGAAGTTCTGCAGCACAAGCTTCGGCTCCGCGCTCCAAGCTGACGCGTGTTGCGTTAGCCCATTCAGCCACCGATTTTTCTTTCTTTATTACCGGACAAAAGAACACACACAAGGGCGCACAATAACATAAAAAAGAAAAAAATGGTCTGCGAAGCTTTGACTACCGTCGTGGGGTTAAACGTCTCGCATTGTTAAGAATACTTCGATTCGCTGAAGCCACTCAGGAACACTTTCCCGTGCCTTGTCGAGTTTAAGAAAACTATTTATGCCCTCATGAAAATACTCCTGTAGTTCTCGCGCGTCACTCTCAGCATGGCGCACGGCCATCCGTGACCTCCAAATGCCGTGCAGATGCAGTAGCATACAACTGTCGTTCTCCAACGAAAGATACCTTTTCCCGTGCCCACTCGGCCACCGATGTCCTTCTAATGGCGATTGAAATTTAGCATCTATTCTTCAATAGAAGACGCACAAAAGTTACCGTGTTCTTAGTTGTGCAATTCTTCGTTTTCCTATCCGTTTCAGTTTTAATGGTGTGAAGAATGTTTCACTCTGTAGGAGGCACTTACTGGAGTAAATCTGTTTATAATATTCTTCCTCTTTTTAGTGTCGTAAGCTGTCTAGGGTGTGCTAAACGTTAAGCATTCCAATGATTCACATAGCAACCTCAAAGGCATAGCGCACAGAAGCTTATAAGACTCATCACTATGGCATGAAACAAAATATAGCCGACTGACGTCTGGAAGGCTCAGGCTCCGTATCGGTGCCTGTCTTCAAATTCTTCCTTCGTCACGCAACAAAAAGCAGCCATTAGCATGCACGAATAATATACACTAAGGGGACGACAGTCATCGAGGTGGCGAGACAATATTTCTGCAAGGATAAATTGTCTCTACAATAAAAGGCTCGAACAAAGGATACTTTGTACGTGCGTTGGTCAATGCCTTATTTTGATTAGTTACGTACCATCTTTATACAACAAAGGCGAGGGAGTGCAGCGTGTCAATCCTCGTTCCTGGCATTCTTCTTGATTCTTGGGTAATAAGGATAAAGTTATAATGTTGGAAGACACATGAACAACAGGTATATATTACAGAAGTAAGGGTGACTTTACAAACGAGCAGGTGAGTAATCGTACTAAAAAGAACCAAAACGAAGAGACATAAAAAAGAGACAAACACGACACCGTCTCAAAACACAGAGCTGTGTTTTGACACGGTGTTGTGTTTGTCCTGGTCTACAGCGAAGCTGTATATGACTCGTTGGTCGGGTTTTTCCTTGTTCCTCGACGGGAAGATAGTCGATAGAATAGTCGACAAAAAACAGCCACGCGCGTTTTATCAGCGTTAGCGCGCCTTATTATTCATCATGTGGTTTTGACACTTGTTTCAATAAGAAAACCACATGATAGTTTATAAGGCGCGCGCGAACAATGTGTAGCAGTACCAATCCCCAGATGCGTTTCTCAATAAATATTCTGGTTGCATAGGCTGCCGTGGCAACGGCAGAGCGCGAAGTGGAGAGTGATGTCACCAGCCCCGCTGACAAAGCGAATCACGTAGCGCTCCCCGCATCCGTTTTTCGGTAAACATTGCACTTGCATAAGCTACCGCGGCCACGGCAGCATACGAAGTATTTTATACATTAAAAGTTTTGGTACAGTGCATTTACTTTTTTTTCGTCAATCAATTGGTACAGACCCTTTTGCTGTTTATAAACATAAACTACCGCTTGCGTCCCAAGCGCATCTCGGTCGCACCGTCTTTGCAAGCCTGTTGAGCTTGCTTATATCACCAGTGATAGAAAGCATAAATGCTACAGGGACAACAAAGTTGGTGATATAACGAGGGCCTTCGGCCGTACATTATTACATCTTGGAGGAGGCAAGTTGGTTTACAAGAATTCTCGAAACATTGTAACAGACATCGCTCTCCTTGTTTTGTTGTTTTGGCGTTCACCTGGAGAATTGGTGGTTAAACGTTTCATCTACATTTTAAGCAGCCGTGTTAAGAAGGTGTCTGTGCATCATTTTTTGAAACAGGAAGTTCTCTGGGACGTCAAAGACGGGAGCACAACCTGGTGACGTTTGCCATAAAAAGGGTTTATAGTGCCGTGGGCAATCGTTGCAGGTGAAACCACAGCATCGTCGTCCAACCAAAGTCACAGAGTGGATTAGAACCCCAACTTTTTTATCCCCTCGTCTACTGAGTCATAGCCTCCTTCATACTGACAATACCTGCCGAATTTATGGTTTCCCGCCTGCTTCAAACAATCGCTGCCAGGGGCGCGAAAACACCGTGCAATGAAGACAATGCTTGTCCGCTGCGCAATGCTACTACCGCACGTAAGTTACTCCAATATTTCATAGCAAGTAAGCAGCAACGTAGCTTCCAAAGGTGAGTAAATGTAGTGGATGGTAGGGGGATGGCCCAAGGCAAATTACAAGCCAGACGGACAAGCTGAAAAACTTTCACAATGCCAAAATTGCTAACACTGAAAGCTTTTATTGATGAGGTTAAAGACCTTGCGAAAAGCAGAAGGTAAAGACGAACTGCAACGGCCATAATGCTCAGGGGTTACAACCCCTACGTAGTCCCCTAAGCAGAGTAGAAGGTGCTAGGAGTGGAGCCGGGTCCCACGTTTCGTGATGACCTACTGTCCCTTTCGTCAAGCAGTCGTCACCCTATCGAGGTGTGCGAAAGAGAGCTGGCCCAATTGGCGAGTAACGCAACACTGAAAGATGCCATGGAAGAGTTCATCGGCTGCTGTAGTTTCGACTACGGAGAGGCCGGAACCAAGCCGCGTTTTGACTGAAGCCTGATCAGGATTGTGAAACTTCGCTGAGACGGACATTAGGAAGGCCTGTCTGGACAGGTCTTCTGCAATCTCCGTGGTAAAAAGGTACCTAGTGCGTAGTTTTGAGTAGCAGGAACGAGTATTTGGGGCAAAGTCTTTACTCGAAATGCACCTCAGCCACTTTTCATGGTCCCGGGTGTTACTTCCGGTCTCGAAAATTGACATCCCCCGCTCCTTCCTTCGCTGGTCTGCATAAAACGAGGCAAAACGCGTTTTTTTCAACCTGTTACTTTCTCTTCCACTGTGAAAAGGTTTCCTCTTTCTTCCCCAGTCTCGGGTTAAAATCATCACGGTAAACTTCCACCAGCTCTACTGCGTACTGACTGTAATTACCCTAAAAATATTTATCTTGAGAAGACTGAACCCGCGAGTGCTTTAAGTGAAAAATATATGAATTCAAAAGTATGTTATGCTTCCGACGTAGGTGTACGGTGTGCTTACTGAATGTTATCAAACCGTAAATTTCTAAAACGAGATCATCCCGTGCACCCAGCTTTTTGAAATGTTGCCCGAACTAACATGGGCGTTGTGGTGTTCTTCACTCGAGTGTTCTTTTTTTGTATTCCATGTGATGCAGAATTGAACCAACAAATTTAGGGTATAAATGTCGAGGCAGTAGGAAATTTATTATGATGGCGTGTTTAACTGTTTAGATGAATACAGGGCGAGTTCACTATATAATGCACGCGTTATGTCACATTCGATGGGGCGCACCGCAGCGCACCGCACTGCACCGACGGACGCGTCACGTTCTCCTGGTCGTGTCTGGTGCGGCTGCACTACGTTCGCCTGTGATTTCATGCGGCGCGTGGCACCGGTTCGTTGTTGCACCAGCTGCACCGTCGGAAGGAGACGATGCAGGTCCTCGCACTGCGACCTTGAGTTAACACTCTCCGCTTCCTGCGGCACCACCTCTCTTCGCCTCGTCCTCGGTCGGTCGGTCTTCCTTCCTCGTCTCGCGAAACATGGCGGCCCGCAGCTCGGGAGAACGTGATGTCGGCGCTGCTATTTTCTTTCCCTCAAGCCCTCTGCTCTGGCCACGATTCCAGCAGTGACGACGGGTGTCGGTTTTTCCCTTTTCGGGAAGTGTGTGTGTGCGCGCGGTGCTGCGTTGCGTCCGGCCGCCGAGCAACCAGTCCACCACGCCGGGCACGTGAAGCTTTCGTCGTTCGTCGGATTCAAGACGTCGGTGAGTCTTCGGACTTCGTTTGAACCTTCCCTGGACTTTGGGTCCCGCAGCGGGGACTTTCCTTTTTCGGAACTTTCGTCTTCTTTGCACCGGCGAACTTGTTTCTCGGTTGCAGTTTGTGTCGCGAGCGGTGAGCTGTTTCGCGTTGTGTCGGGAATTGAGTGCTGTCTCGTTTTTTTTCGCGGCCCCGCTGCCCGAAGGTTCGTGAGTGTGTTTTTGGAGTAACGCGTGTTCGCATTTCGTTCTGATGGTTTTGTCGTGTTGTCGCCGTGTGCGGCTTTTTATTGCCTAATTAAATTACTTGTTTTTCTTTTAACCCCTGCGTGCCCTCGCCTTCTGTTGATTTTCCCACCGGACGTGTACCCATCGCTTGTCACCAGTCCAACAATATAATCACATATGTGTAAACGCTCTCTTTCATAGTCCAGGTGTTTTTGTTTTTACGTTGGCGGGCGCAACAAGTACATACTTGAACCATCCACTTGAAAGACAATTTGTTACTTTCATTCCTCGCTAGATGGCGCGAGCCGCCGCCCCACTCTTCCGGATATTTTTTACCGTCCACCCGTTCATGTTTTGCCCTTGCAGTGACCGCACCGAGCGTGTCGCACGGCGGGATGCTTCGAGTTCGCCTGGTAGTGCTTCACGTGGTGCACCTACATAGGTGGCGTGGCCTTGGGGGCGACATTTTCTCGGTGCCGTGCGCGCCCCAGACGAATGTGACACTAGTGTCGAGCGGAATATAGCCGGCACCGGCAACAATTCAATGCAATTAAAATATTTTTGCCACGTCACGCGATTAGTGGGCTCACCATAGTATGCACAGCTGAGACCGCATTTGGTAGGTGTATCGTCTCCTAACATACTGTGATATATTTTTATTGGCATAGCTGGACAATACAGTTTTTTGGAGCACGAAAGGCTTTTCAACGGAACCCCCAATCCCAAAATGCACATCCGTTCATACATTTTCTGCTAAATTAAGCGTGAAAATTTGGGTCCCGTGACCTGATGTCACGAGACCTGCCGAACCTATTCAATTTTCCCGCTAAAATAGCACGAAAAATTGGCCTCCCGTAACCGATACACATATCGTATTTCCTCGCTAAACTTGAGGAAACTTAATTTCTGTGACCTGACGTTTCGTGACCTAAACAATATTTACTTTTCAGTCAAATTTAGGGGAACGTGCCGTCACCTGACTCTTATCACAGTCAGCTGCGCCGCTGCAGTCAGCAGGAAAATTTTTGAAAATTTAGGCTCTTCATCGTTACCCGAAACGACTGTTTTGTTTCTTTTAAGAAAATCTAAACAATCGCTCTTTAAACGCTGCATTTTGTGCCCTTTTAGGACTTTGGGGATAAAGGTCGCGGTCAATTCTTGAAGCTAAACCCTGGCGTAGAAGAGGTATAGGGACAATCACGCGCACATCCTATTTTGCTCCGTTTCTCCTTCCCTCTGTCACTAACGCAGAGAGTAATCGGTCGATATTTCTTACGTTTTGTTTTTGTTGTAACTTCAAAAATATCTGCTTCTTGAGTTTCCCAAGTTCCAGAAAGTGACTGAAAGCGAACCGGAAATTGAACTAAATAGAAAAAAAGACGTAACCCAACGGGAATGCGTTTCGCTTCCCGCCTGTCAACAGCAAGCATCACGCGCTCCTTTTCTTGTTTGTCAACTGCAGCGCCCCCACAAAAACATACTCCGACAGTGGTTTAACAAATGTACGGAAAAAAATGGTATGCGGAGCTGCGCAGAGCGTAGCGACGAGGCGAGACGAGGGGAATCGGGCTAATTCCCGCAAAGAGCCGCTTACACCGCATCCGCCTGGTCGCCCAAGTGTGGCGGGAGGGGACGCCGATCCAGACCCGTACAAGCCTAAGTGAAGAAGGGGTTACGGACCCCGAGTTTCGGGAAGCTGACCCGGCGAGCAACGTCGCATAAGTGTCGTCGTCTCCGCCACGCCACGTCATCCCCAGCAGAAGTGGGCGAACAAGAGAAGCACGAAACGCACACGCAAACACACGTCTACAAAGAAAAACGAATGCCGAAAACGGCAGAGAAAATGGAGCAATGCGAATAAAACAAAACAAATAAAAAGAAAAGGGTAAGAAAGACCGTAGAAACAAGGAGACGTCGTGATGGGCATCTAATCTGATTACGGCCTTATTTGGGTCCTCCAGGACAAAGCGGTCTCGGCGCGGAGGGCTGGGCAGGAGATGAAAGGCGGTCGAAGCCGGCATGGGAACAAATGCGAGCGCGGGCGACGACGTGACGACATCGTCGACGACGACGGTGGTTGTTCCGCCGACTGGCGATAGTGGTGACGGCGAGGGAAATAGAGAGGGAAAACGCAGTGTGGAGGCTGAGAAATAAGCAGACTCGCTATATCGTTCCGATAGCCCAGATAACCATACACGATACTTCGCCGGTGGCTTTGCGGTTTGCGATTTCTGTCTTAGTGTTAGCTGGCAGTTATTATCAGGGTTCTTTATTGTAGAACGAAAACGATCGACGACTGAATCTACTCTACTGGTCACATACTTTCAGCGGGGTCAATTTTGATTGAGAAATATGCGCGCAAACGCGTAGTATGTCCCGCGCACGCCCGTTTTAAAGGGACGTTTGCACGTGTATACCTATAAAAAATAAAGGCATTTCGAATCGACGAGATGAGGAGAGTGCTTCAATGTTGCGTGTTGGCTGCGCCTTGCTAGCAGTGGCGATATCCTTTCAGGTGCAAAGTGTCGCCTTTCCGGCCGCGGCCACCAGTTTTCCTCCCGCGATGTATTGTCCGCGTATACATGAGACAAGTTCGTCGAGCTCGGTGAGTATGAAGATGTTGAGTTATAAAGTACTCGTTGTGGTCGAGACACATTATTGCGCGTAGATGCTTCCTCGGCCCGGCAATACAATGAAGTACTGCAAATGCGGTCATTTGTGCAATGCTTTAGCATTGTCATTAGAGGCAGGGCTCAAAACACACGCGTAGTTGACGGAACACGTGATATGAGATGTTCTTAAGGTTGCTCGGTTCGTTTACAAGTGGTGATGCTCAATAACTGCGTAAACAGCTTATAAACGCATGCAGATGAGTCGGTCGGCAAGAGGGCGGTTTGGCTGGCAGAAGACAGAGTTGTCCTCACTTTGAGGGCCGCTAGCCCAGAAACACAGATGCACTCTCCAGTTTAGCATTAGTGCGCTCCACCTATCGTACAGCGCTAAAACCCATTATGAGCGGGGGCGCGAAAAACGGTTGAAAAATTAGGCTTCACGGTGCTTCCTAGGAAAAGTGGTCAGGAATTTACAAAATTGACGCACCAGAGACAAAATCGCGCTATAGATCCGGCAGTACACGCTCGGCTGCCATGGTGAGCCGCTTGGCTTCCTCCTCGCGGCAGCTATCCAAGCTCTTATTTGGGTGTTCGAAGAAAATCCTTAAAAAAATAAAAAAAAATTTTTACCTGCCTTACGGGACAAAGGGCGCTCGCATTACAAAAAGCGACGCAACCCACGAGACAGTTCTTGCATCCGCAGCAGCAGCAGCAGCAGTGGAAGCTTGAAACGGCAGGAACGTGCATGTGCTTTACAACCAGAAAGGGGCGCTAGCCTCCTTTCGCTAAGCGCGGCAGCTTTTTTGCTAACGGTCATATCTCCTATGTTTCAGTAAAAGCAAAGCTTTCACATTCCGGGTTGCCTCTAGGAAATCACCTGTCCCAAAGAAGGTATTTTCTTTTTTCCTTCTTCATGTACCCTCGTCTCAATGCTTCTGCCATTATACATTTCTATGGTTGTACTTTCTACTTCGACGCTGCTGTTGTCTTCCAACACGGCCGGGGCCGTATACGTGAAGGAACAAACAACGTTGTTAGTTTTTTTTTTGTTTTTTTTTGCGTTTGCGCTGCGTGGTTTTTTGTGAGCACCACCGTTGAAAGCCTCTTTAAACGCCTAAAGGCTTTTCCTTCGGGGCTTTCTGAAAGGTTTTCTGAAGTCGGTATATGGGTATGCGCCAAAGTATGAACGGGGAAAGAAGTTCAACACAATGCAGGTGTTCCTGGCACCGTTCAGGCGGCTTGAGATTTTCTTAGATTATGTTATTGTGTGTGTAGTGTGTGTGTGTGTGAATAATGGAACAAGGGGAGGGAGTGCAAGGGGATAATAAGATAAACATTAAATGCTACGAGTTTTTATTTTACGCGAAAATAAGTTATGTGACGTCAGTTTTTTCACTTGGTGCGCAATTTTCGTGATGTTAGGTCATCTGACCTATGCCCAGATATCCTGGGTTCAATCTTTACCTAAATGTCCGCTAAATTCAGCGGAAAAGGTGCGGACAGATGGGCGGACGGACGGATGGACAATTTTTTATTTTTTTAGATTGACGGATTATAACGTTTTTTATGCTTAAAAATCGTTAATTTGTTAAATATTTACTTTTAAAAATGAAATACCATACACTCTATTAAATACTATAACAAAATGCAAGTATACTTTAACTTTACTACGATCCAATAGAAAGTGTCATGACGGAGAAGAGATTTCAAGCACCTTAGAAAACAATTAAAAATTGTCGAGCCTACGTAAGGAACAAACATTTATTGTGGCCTGGGATCTATCCACCTGCAGAACTCCGTTTGATAGACAAACACGGTAAAACGCTTAGGCTTAAGCATATTTTAAAGACGGCTTTTGGCTTAGACTCTAACGCCTTCAAATTCAAAACAATTTTAGATTGTGTTAATGTTTTTCTTGCTACAGGGACGTCTGCACACATGCCTGCATGCATGCACAGAAGCACCACGGTAGACGGCCTGGATGACAGAACTCTTACCAAAATACAGCACCCATTCGTGTTTACACGGAGTAAGGTCTGTCTGCCCTTGAGTTTGTAGGGTAGCGGACGAAAGGTGGCCGAACATGGGCACGCGTGTGCCAAGGAGAAGAGGGCAAGGATGGCACAGGGCAGATCTCGGGCGGCGAGATTCAGAAATATTCGGCAACGGAACGGCGACAGGTCAAGGCGCTGCCTCCAGATCGTCCAACTGTGAGACACTAAACCCGCCGTACCTTGTGTGTGTTATCTCGTACGGGGCAGTCGAGGCGGGGCCTGATCGGGCGTTGGCTAAAGTGAACAACCGCATTATCTGGCTCCCGAACTTGCGGCCTGATAAACTGTAACTCGCCGGTGGTCTCTTGGAGATGACACTTGACGCGTTCCTCGACCTTTTTGGGGAAATGGAGCACATAACTCGCTGAACGCTTGTCATCGTGAGAGCCAGCGTTGCCCGTCGATACGAGGTCTAGCGTGACCGCGAATAAACACGCTTCGTCCTAGAGCGAGGCTGAGCTAGTCTCCGACGTCGCCGGGCGTGTTCCGGTGTGCGGAGTGATAGGCTCCTGAAAGCTATCGGAGCCTGGGACTCCAGCTCCGGTGGCGGGCACGAGAGACGTCAGTGAGCTCATGGGCGCCATGACGGCTTTGTTTGAAACGCTTTCCCAGGTGTTGGAGGTGTTGGACCTACGTCTGTGCCCCGACCGCTGTTGAACGTCCCGACGTTGATACATTCAGGATTCTCCCATGCAAGATTAATACACGATTTCCTATAGGACCTGGATGCAAACCTGGGCACCCTCCCCCAGCAGAGGTCACCTTGGAGACCGTCTGCGCGTGACAGCACAAACCGCGGACTCCAAGATCGGGTATCAATAAGTTTTAGGACGCTGCTCGAGAGAGCAGAGTCTCGTGACTTGGGCGAAGAGGTACACAAGGAAGAGCTTGTTGAGGCCCAGAAAGCAGATGGGTTTTGCCAGCAGGTGTTAGGAAAACCTGCGGAAATTGCAGGTAACACCGGGAACGCTGGCGGATAAGTGAATGGGCACTAGGATTTCTATCTGCTGGGCGAAGACTGCTTTTTGCTTTGCTAAATTCCAGCGATCGATAAAGAGGAGTGCAATACCCCTGTCAGACGGGCACCTAACCGTTACTTTTCGTGTAAATGACATTTAAGCAATGCCACACGGTAACTCAAATGGCATTTAGCGTAAAGGTGCTTTTCGTGAACCTTAGTTCCAGCAACTTTTTACGGCTGCTAAAGGCCTACTTTCGTCAGCAGCGGTCTTCACTAGAGAAGCAAATTGAAATAAAAGATCGTACTTATATCTAAAATCAACGTTTTTGTATGTTTATTATTGAAACAGAGTGTGTTTCACATATATTCTGTGCAGACCTCGCTCTACTAATAATTTTCAGTACTCACGGCCCCAGTGAACTAGTAGGCCTCGTCGTTCCGCCGCGCCCCTGCTCGCATCGCCCGCTTCGGCATTTCGGTTTTCCTCCTCACGCTTTTCCTAACAACCACACTTATCCAACTTTTTATTTATCTACTTTACATTCTATCATCATTTAATCGTTGTATCAGCTAACTGCACTGTGTATATTTAATATTGTTTCTACATATGTATTTCTGTATCTCACGCTCGCGTCGTGCGACCTGTCGAACCACGGAGGAATGTCCACGACTGGGAAGGGGTCGCCTCGCTTCCATGGAAGAGTTGAGGCGACCTGGGCGCTGATACGACTTTGGAAGGATCGGCTGGAGGACCTCCAATGCGTGCGATGACACTCCAGTGCGAGCACGACGCAGAACCGAACAGGGCAAAAGCGTAGCAGAAGCACGGAAAGGAGAGGGAGCATCAAGAAACGTTAGGAGCAACGTTGGTTGGGACCAGTCTTGTACGTGTTACTTGCTGAAAGAAAGTAACCGATTACAATTACAATTACTTCATTGAAGAACGTGAATGGATGCAGTGATGAATTACTGCATCACAGAAGTAATTAAACAATTAAAAAGTAAATGATGAATTTTCACGTTGCTTTTTAAACTTTTTATTATGAAATTAAAAACGCATTTGTTCAAAGATGTTACATTTTGTTTTAATTTGTCATTCACAACTTGTCAAGCTTCAACAGCAGTTGTCGTTCGAGGTTGTCGACAGTCATCTTCCCAGGTTTTCCTGGTGAAGATATCTGCCGAGACGCTAAGACCCTCCCGACGGATGCGCTTAAGTAAAGAGCGGTGTTGCAGCCCACAAACATTTTGCGTACCATTTCGGTGTTGCGCAGTGCTTCGACGAACGCTCTCGAATCCCCCAGGAAACCAGGCACTATCGACAGCTCGAATGTCAGAACGTCGCTGAGTACGTTGACATTCTAATCTTTAAGTACCTTGGTATGATTTCAGTTGTTCAAGGAAAAAAAACTCAAAACTATAATTCTATCTCTTTCTGAAACATAGAATTGATTACTTGGAATTGATTACAGAAAAATAGTAATTGAATTACAGCGATCGTTAGCGCAGAAAAGAGTAATTGAAGTGTTAAAAAGTTACATTAAAATGTACTTGATTACAAGTAATCAGTTACTTGTAACTCGTTACGTACAAGTCTGGTTAGGATTGAGTGAGCGGGAGGCGCGTAGGGTTGCCGCTAATTGACAAAAAAAACCACTTTGCTCGGGCTTAAAGTGGACTTTGTTGTAATCAATTGACTGGACTCGCCATTTTTGTTTTTTCTTTTAATATTTTTTTTTGCTACAGAAAAACATAAAAAAAAGATTTTTATCGCCAAACTATTATTTTTCTGGCGTGAACGTGATTCATGCGTTTGAACAAGCTACGAGACTTCAATCGCTGTAAACATTGCCTAAATTACGTCTACTTGCGCTGTCTGGCACGGCAGAACTTAAAAATTCATTTGAAAATCCTAAAGGCCATTGGCGTTAAAGTCCTTTTATGTGCCTGTCTGTTAGAGGTATGACACTCTCCCTCAGGGTCCTGATTCCTAGAAAGCTGCAGGAGAGGTTTATCGAGTACTTTTAGCATGGCAGAAAGCAAAGCCATGGGACGGTAAGCCTCCGGTTTTAATGCAGCGAATGGTAAATCACTACTCGTGAGAGTTGGTTGTCTGCTATATCATAGCCAAACCCCTCCCCGGCTAGATGTCGATTCCGCAAGGATCGAGCAAGCGGCGCGTTGCGGTAAGTGTTATCGTCACCTGGAATTCAGGGTCGGGGCATTGGACTTACGGAGAAACCCACCCACTGAGCTCCACAGCTTTCGGTTTTGCTGCTCGTCGTGGATCCGGAATGGGATGGGCCTTACGAGGTAACGACGTATGTGTCGTGTCTTACCTACGGACTCCTCGGCTCCAGTATAGATGAACAGTCTTGACACTTTCATGTCGCCGTTTTAAAGATGCATTTTCTCGCTACCAGAACAGCAATTAAGGATATATTATGGAGGAATATGGAGAGACTTCAGCTCCATCGACTCTTGCTCGTGGCCTTGAGCGCAAACAAGGCGTGTTGTTCAGCCGGTTCACGAAAATGCTGACAGTAGCTCGGGCCTTTACAAGAGAAGGTATTGTGACAATTCTACACGCCTTTAACCATGTTTTATCTCAGAGAATTCCTTCCTGAGCAACCGCTGGTGAGGAGTTTGACGTGGCGCCGCTACAGGGGCAGCTTACCTGGCCGCTGGCCTACTCGCAGGTCACGTGAACCTAGAGGCCGCCACCCCGGAGGAGGCACGATAGTAGAGCCGGTCATTACCGACAGGGCTCACTACCGAGTCCTGAGGGAACAGGTTCATCTGTCCCCGCCATAGGGAACCTTCCGGAGAACGGGCGAACCCCGTCCGTGGCGGAGGGCCTGCTCACAGGGATGGCGTCCGAGGGACTGGGGGCAGCCAACTTCGTTTCTCGACGACATGGAAATACGAACCGATACCAGAAGCAGGGCAGTCCGGCGACACCATCCTTCCGCCCTTCCGAGGGCATACGCTACTTCCTCTGGCCTCGCCTCCAGGACCATGAGAATAGCTGTTGGCTGTGTGCGTCCCCCTCGCATACCCGGAAACACCTGAGGCACGAGGCCCTGCTCACTCTCTTGGGAGCCACGCCACCTACACAAAGCCGTCCGAGGCCCCGCAGCCGTCGCCGCACATACCCAGTCGACGTCCACATATTCTACGCCCGTCGCTGCTCAAGTGTCCGTCGAAGACGAGTCCGGGTCCGAGCCTGCCAACTTTCTCTTCGAAGGCGCAGAAGAATCCGCTTCCCCAATCCTTTCGCCGTTCCACATTTGAAGAGGTTGAAGTGTGGCGATCACGGCAGCGAGGTGGCCGAACATGTGCCCCGTGGGAGCCAAGGAATAAGGGGACGGGGATAGCGCGGAACAGAGCTCCGGACGGCAAGCTCAAAGAATGGTTGGCAACGAAACGGACAAAGGTCGGGGCGCTGTCTCCAGATCGTTCAACTGTGAGACAGTAAACCCTTCACACCTTGTGTGTGTTATCTCCTACGGGGCTGTCGAGGCGGAACCAAATGAGGCATTGGCTAAAATAGACTTACGCCCAAGGTTTGCAAACACTGGTTTACGCTGTAGGTTAGAAATGGACCTTTTTCCAGTAAGCTACTGCGCATGCGTATACTCCCGCTGTCGCCATTTTCGCAGAGCACCGGGAACGGCGCCCTGCGAAAATGGCGACAGTAACATCGTCAGCATCTCTCTTCGCGCGTGTTTAGTCTATTTCGAGGCATCGTTTCTTAGTGTTGGCAGTATGGGGTATAAAAGGCACAGAAAACTAATACAACGGCCCGATGCCAAGTGTTTCGACGAGCGGAGGCATGTTGGGATGCTCTTCGTTTGTAGTTCGCAGATAACTCCCGAGACGGCGCTCGTTACTCGAAAAAGGTCCATTCATCCCGTGCACTATGACTGCTAGACTGGGTCATTAAAGTGCATCGCGCAGTAGCGAGACACGACTACCCGCTGTACGATGCGAATCCAGATCCAAACGGGCAGGGGTGGGGATTGAGCTTAGATTATCTAGGTTATACAGCCGGAGCTTTCGCCCTACTCGCTAAGAGCTGCGGTGCGTTAACACACACAGTGCCAACAATCCCTCTGAGCACTCATATCTTTGCACGAAACATGTACCCACACGCACTTTAACATACATTTATGCAGGCCCTTCCCTTCAAATGTTAACGCAGTTTCAAGACCAGCGGAAACTGCCTAATCCACGCTCCCACGCTACGCTAATACTCACTACGGGTGTTTGCATATCACAATGCGGGCATACACTATAATGCCCAAATATCGATACTGTCTCCTAAATAACATTAGGTCCAAGTGAATCTAACCGTCTGTAAATAAATCGTTAATGAACCAGTTTCGCATATTTACTTCCCGTATACGACGAGAGCGGTGTAGCATTCAAAGATTTATTTAATTTGTATTATAACCGTTGGGTCAACGTTAGAATAAACGAAAAACAACTTTCAACTCCTTTCAGCGTGATACTGAGACTTTCAGTTAAAGGAAATAGACACAAATATGTAGAAACTAAGTGAGCAATGTTTAAATAACTTTCTCTGAAATAAATTTGTACTACGGAGAGGACGCGAATCCTTGTGATTTTCTTCATTATAGCCTCTCCGGAAAATAATACGCTTTAATCCCAGTTTAAAGATTCATAAAGGGATAGTGAAACCTCGCAATAAATTTATGTTTTTTTTAGCTTTTTTATAGACAAATTGTGGTATAAATCGAATTACAGAAAGAAATATTGTAACGGCACTATTCTGGAGTTATTGTTACCTCAAAAAGATATTATTTTACTAACTATGTCTTTCAAAGTCGCTTTATCTAACAAGAACCGTCATGAGTGATTTAAAAAGAAAGAGCAAAATATTAAGAAAAATGTAATTCGTATTAAGCCGGAGAAGTATATTAAAGCACTCAAGAAAAACAAAACCTGATCAAAAGCTTTTTTTCTTTGCTTTTGTTTCGGAGTCACCCGCAGTTTCAAGAATCCTAAAAATATTATTGTTAAAATGACCTGGAAGCTTCGAACACCCCCCCCCCCCCCGGGCCCCTCCCAAAAAAAGAAATATAAAAAAGCCAGATTTTTTTTTACATGTGTACACATGTAGAAGAACAAATTTGCACCAAAAAATTTATCTCTCTGCCGTTTTGTTGTTTCCTAAAAACACAAAAAATAAGGCCTTGTTTTTCTTGTTACATATTCGTTTTTGTTTTTCCGACGTTTGGATTTTTACTAAATTAACAATATGCCTATACTTTTTTACACTAGAAAAAACGAATGTTTATTGGTGTGCAAATGGGACAAAAATTATTCCTAATTGAGGGCGGCTTACGCGCAAAACGATCCCTTCCCTTGGAGTTAATAGTATTAAGTTTAGTTCATAAAACAAGGTCAGACTGTAGTCAGTATACTATGAGTACATACATTCATGGAAAAAAATTGTGCGCTCGTATGCTTAAATTTTTACACATTAGTGTACACGCCAGCTATTTCAAAACAAACAGGAGTGGCCCTACCCAGGCAGTACGCCGACACTGGGCCAGCGTCGGCGGAATATTGCTCACAACATTGGCCCAGATTAATGTTTTGTACGACGGCCCAGTGTCCCGCCAATAACGGTTAATGATCATTCTAAAAATGGACCAGAATCGGCGATATCATTCGAGTTTTGGGCAGAAATGGGCGAATATCGGTTAACATGGCCGCGGCCGCTGCGGTAGTCAGCGGACTGGGGCCAAGCCAACGTTACTATAGAATACTACCGATCAGTTGGGAAACTGCCGTAGAGCTTGCTCTGAAAAAGTGGCACCGATCCGTACTCGAAAACCGAGCTAATAGCGATCGCAACGCCGCCAATTCCCCCGCACCGTTCACTTGAGGAACTGCGTGACTTCTATTTTGGCTTTAATAGGCCATTTTGGCTCCGAAACAGATACGGTGGAAGGAGCTAGATGCCACCCCGACTCTCAAGCGGACACGCCGCGAATTACTGCCGAAGTTAGGATGCGCTGTCGGGACGCGCTACCTGAAATTACCGCTGAGACGTGGTTGTATAAAAACAGTGTTAATTGTGCCGCAAACCTTGTAAACTAAAGATTTTAGAAAACATCACGCCCCCCGTTTTGTACTAATCTCCAATAAAAGTTACTAGAAAATAGTTTTTTTTTCCCGTTTGTTTGTACGGAAAAACCCAGTTCCTGCCCAGCACGCCCTTGGCGCGGCCCGTGCCAACAGCGGCGGCCGCCGCGATTGTCCGGCGCGATTGACCGCGATTCAGTATCGTTTAAGAAACGGTCAAGAATTCCTAATAACGGCCGATCCGGTTCAGACCCGACAAATTACCGGAAAAGGGCGCTGAATACTGTATATCAGCGTTAGGCGTTGCCCGACCCAAGTGATGTTGTGCCAACACCGGCCACATCACGGTAACACTGGCCCGATCTTTGCGATCCAGCGCCAATATCGGCAGTACCAGAATGATATTGGCCCGATTTCTCTGATCCGACACCAATATTTGAGCAATACTGTGTGCAGCCAGGGTAGCGGCACGCCACCGGCGCTGCAATAACGGTGAGGGTGCCAGTTTTTTTGTTTTTTTTGTGCGTCGTAATTGTTATTTTTACGCCTTCCTAACAACAGCTCACTACTTTAGCAACCTAAGCGAAATTAACGAGGCTCGTTGCACCGACAAGCTTCATGTAAAGAATCAAACGTTCGGTGGCTCATTCCACGTGAACGCCAAAGAATGAACGCGGAAGCCTTACTCACATGATAAGGTTCTGCTCACAATTTTCTGTTGCAACGTCGCTCGGGCCGTAAGAGCGAGGTTTCCAGCTTTGATGCTCCACGTCGATACTGAAAATCGGAAGAAGAATCGAAACAAGTGACTCATGTATCACAAATCGGTGACGGACGCTGGTAACTGTGGTCAACATCTTGAATCTACTGTATACCTCGAGCATAGTTACCCCAAGCAACCCTCAAGCTTAAATGCTTTTGAGGCCTCCACTTATTTCTCATCTCAACGTTTGGTCTACTGGCCGCTTTCGTTCGAACAAGCAGACGACAGTTCGAACGATTAGACGGACCGTTTGAACGTGAAGACGCACTGCGGCGTGGTTCGCGGGTGGTCTGGACAACTTGGCGGTTTTCCCGTTTTATGTTGGAACAAATCAAATTAATGACGACCACCAGTATCCGTGAATTCAAACCAAAGTGTTCTCTGCACAAGCAAACGTGGTCCGAAAGTGCCTAATTTCCCATTTCACACACAAAAAAAAAAAGAAAACACCTTAGTTTGACGAACTGAGCAGGCAGAAAACAGGTGAAAATTGACCTCAGTTGGTGTATGAATAGGTTGTAGTAATGTATTAACATATGCTTATATAAACGAAGATATGTAACTAGAAAGAAAATTTACAGAAACAATGTGTAACTAAAAACAAAATAACACGCAATAAAATACTTATTAAACTACCTATACAAGCATACGCATCGAAGAAATTTATCTCGATTGCAGCAGAAATGTGAAGATATTTTTGTATTTTGTAAGATTGAAGAAAGAATACACATGTAAGACGAAGACGACTCAACTACATCCTGAAAAATGTGGTTGTGCCGCCTTGGTCTTACATGTTTCTTCTTTCCGCAATCTTAACCCGAATCAACACGGTCTTCGTCAATTAATCGTACACAATAATTTCAAGATTTATATGTCACAATTATTCTAAATGTCGCTAACTCTTCAGATATTGTTTTGCTCCAAAAACTAAGAAATCCCGACGATTATGAATTCATGTAGTCTAAAATAAATGTACGATAATCATCTTCACACAAGTACCTTCAAAATAAAAGGCACCGGCCACGTTTTATAATAGTGTGATCAATTAGTAATTATTCTGTGTGACAATTTCTCACAGCTGATTGTGCATGATGGAAAATACAACTCGCAGCCCACGTGTTCCGGAGCAAGAGGTCCCGATCAAATTGTGCAGCGAAAATGCTTCTAGGAAAAATGGTCCCATTGAATTTTACAACAATATTGTTGCAAAACGCGGATCATTAGATTATCATCGCTTCCCGCCACTGCTAGCTTTGTGCCTGCTGAACGAGTGGTAAACGTCGGTGCGGCCCCGAGTTTCTCAGGACCCTCAATTTGCTCTAAAAAATAGTTGAATAACTGGATATTCGATGACGCTCAGTAAGTTTCTAATTGGAATCATATGTCTACTCTTACAAATTAAAAGTTAAATAACGATTTCGAATTCATTACCCGACTTATCGCAGAGATTAACTGCATACATAATGTCCTCCTTGCCATATACCTCACTCGGGCAAAATGCATCAATGTAAGCTTTTACGGCTTTTTTAATACAAAACTTGTAAAGCTTAAAATAAGAAAAAAAAAGGCACCCTGTATATCGTCGGCGGCCGCAACCTCGGCAGTAGCGAAACGTGGCCGTCCACGCCAGTAGCTCCTTTAGTCCGTCGGCGGTATGCCGACGGACTAAAGGAGCGGAAGAACGACGTTCATGCTTTCGCATTCACAACTCATAAGAAGTGCTTAAGTGTCCTCGGAATTTTTTTGCCGACTGCCATTGCCTAGGAAGAAAAGCTAAGGCAATCTCAACAAATAATGTGCCATAAAAACAAGCTTCTAGAAAAGCTGTCCAGTGCCGCGTTAAGCGTTAATGGTCCATGCAGGTATTTATAGACTTATGAGTAACACTAACTCATTCAACTATTTTAGATCTTTTTTTAGAGCGCAGCTCTTAGGCGCCCGTTTCCGGCTTGAGGGGTGTCGGCGTCGGCGTCGCCATCGGCGTCGGCGTCGGCGTCGGCGTCACCGTCGGCGTAACCGCGTGGTGCATTATGGGAAATGTCCCATAATGCACCGCGCGAGCCCTCCCCCCCCGAGGTCACGTGACCCCCTCCCCCGGGGTCATGTAACCCCCTCTCCCCGAGGTCACGTGACCCCCCGGAGGAGACTGAAGAATGAAGGGAGGATTAGGGAGAAGGAGGAGGAGGGGTATACCCTCCCCTCAGTACCCTTTCATCCTCCTCCTCAAGAGCTGCGCTCTAATTCGGCGTTACAGGGAGTTGTAAACGGCTTTCACTTTTTCAGTAGCCAAACCGGCTTGGTTTTAGTCAGTTACAAATAATTCGTATTGCTAGATATTTTTTTTATTATCGTTTCATGAAAAAAAAAATATTTTTGCAGCGTTCTTAGAAAGCGCAAAAGTCCCGCTTGGCAAAGTAATAACGCGAATGCATGATATTAAAAGCCAGACTATAATGAATCCTGTTTTTCCGTAGACCATACACTGAACCAATCAGTGTTATTCACGAAAGCGCGCCTAGCCAAATAGTCGAACATATGTATAGCGTATCGACTCAGACACTCGATATCAATTTGATGCTGCTGCGTGGCACTAAGAGTACTGATTTGCACAGAGTTTTCAGTATGAAATGTGAGTGTAAATTCAGATTCCCATTGCCACAGCGCAGAAGCATTCTTTTCTTCGTTTCAAGGACTGTCGGGATTTGTAACAGGATCAACTACCAGCCATTATTACAGTGGTCGACAGGGGCAAGTACGCGCGAGCATTTTCAGAGCAGCATAGTACATCTGTAAAGGTACTACATGTAGCAAAAGAAGCTACGAGTTTCGGACGGCGGCGTTTGCTGTACGCATCTAGTCAGAACAGTGGCTGTTGCTCCACGTTCAAAGTAAAGGTCGCGCCGGGCAAAGTTCGTTGGTTCGTCGCCGGATACGCACTCCACTGAGCTCAACCTTGAGGCGCAAAATAACCTCCAATTTAGGCATATGTCATCCTAATTACGAATAACATTATTCGTAGAACGTGTCACACGCAATCGTTTAATACCTTTCCCGCCTTCATTATAACTAAATAACTGCAGTAGGTTATTTTGGTACCGTTTTTAAAACAGAAAGCGTTGTTACAATTTTGATACTATCTACAATATTATTTAATTATAATATTACTACTGTTCTTAGTGTAAACTGTATTAGTAAGCGTCATGAGTGCTGTATTCACTTTTGAGTTTGCCGCTAGTTCGTGTCAGGTTTCTAGCAAAATGGCACCAGTGGGATAAAAATATCGAATTTAAACTGTTGTTAAAACAAAACAAAAATTATAATTTTCCTTCTTATTCTAAGGTAGAGAAGTTGCTTCGTAAAATTGCGTGACGTGATACCTTTTAAAGCCAGAATTGCAAATTCTTATATGGTAATGCGTATACCAGTATTTTGTTGGCTATTCTCTGCTATTACAACACCACGTGTGTTTTTTTTTGTGTGTTTTCTTGGATATGTGCTGTTGAGGTTGCTCAGTAATCCTACGGCAACTCCGAATGAGTTCGCCGAACTGAGACGGTAGCAAATGTCATTATATTCGTTGATACTATTAAATGTTCCCATGTGGCTGCGAACGAATGAGATTCCGGGCAAATGTTACCCGCTGGAAATGTCAAAGTTTTGGCCGTATGTCGGGGCATCAACCTAAGTTAATAATATGTCGAAAGACTAGTCGAGACTACTCTGATTTTTCGTTTTCGTTCCGGACCCCTTCTTCCAGCGCCATCGCGTCAATACGGCCTTTCAACATGCCAGTAAGGACTTGCTAAATCCCCTCCAAGAAATGGGGAGCGACCAATTTTCCGCAAAGCGCTGGGGAGAGCAAATCACTGCTAGCTGCGGAGAAATCGTGGACGAAACTGACAATATGGTTAGACCTATAAGTGCAGTCTGCGCTAGGACACTGAGCATGGTGCCTAGGCGCAGACTTGTTGTTTCGTCCGAGCATGGTGCCCTAGGGCACAGACTTGTTGTTTGTGCAAAAAAATATTACAAGTCTCGTCGTTCGCCGAGCACTCTCTTGTAGGTTGCAGTGGTGTTTTTCAGGAGGGCGAAGCCCTTTGCACTCCCAACGGTTTTGCTAGAAAGAGGGCGCTCAAGATTTGCTAAAATTCAGGCTCTGTTATAGTTCGACGTTCAGCGCAGCAAACGCAGCGTAGCGAGCGACGTGCACCTTTCATTGGCCGAAGACCAGGACCTCGATATCTGCCACCAATCAGTACCTGTTTGTGCTGCGTTACGCCGGGTATGCTACGCTCAACGTCAAAGTATAACGGAGCCTTGTGTGACCATATGTATAACTCTCCTCTCAGGGCAAACGCTATTTAGCCGCTCTTATGTTACTATTTCGCACGTCAGGTATGTGTTGCTGACCTCCCTCTAAATGTTAAGGACAATTAAAGAAATATTTTTATACTGATATCAATGAAATGTTTGATTATATTAAAAACGCATAAAAGTTTTTTTTGTAAGTTATAAAGTATGATCCACCTTCACAAAATATCATTGATATTTTCACTTCGAATTACTTTGCACGGGAGCCTTTTAATCGGGGCAACATTTCCTGCAACCGCATTCAGCATGTAGGAAGAGGTGAGTGTCATTAACAATAATAATCCCTGGAGAAGGCGAACAAGGGGGACAACGGACAAACACCAATCTCCAAACACAGCTAATCGTTATTGTTGTCCAGCTTGGTTGCACCTTTGCATTAATTGTATTATCATCGAGTGTAATTAGATACAAATCGTCTGCCACAAACATTCCTAGATCATTCCACTTCAGGAACTCCAGCGAAAAAGTAAACGCCTCTTCTCCACCTTTAAACCCCTACACCACCTTTTGTACTTTCAAGCGCAATATCTGGAGGCTGTGGCACACATAATTTAAATTTTAGACGACGAACGAGAAAGATAGTTCAAATACTGCAAGTGCGCAGGCGAGCTGGTGGTATCTAATAATGTCGTTTACCACATGAGACTTGAAGTGTTTCTTTTTGCTCCGTCCCTGTCTCAGGTGTTAAACGACACGAAAGATACTGCGATGGATTGTTGTGGCGAGTGGCCGCAGAAACGTCAGCAAAATCGGCGAAACCTGTGTGAGAGAATAGCGTGTAAATCATGATCTGCCAATAAAACTTATTCAGCTGCATTTGAGACCTGTCGTGTACCCTCTTTTCAATGTTTGTGTTCTCCGGTTTGAATTTGTCTGACATAAACTAACTAACGTGTTGATTAACTTTTTATCTTTAATACAGGCTCTGCTTTAATATCTGTATTTTTTCCAATGCGTACTGCTAAACGCTATTTACACGATGTGCTCCAGAACCTGTCTATTCTATGAATACCAGCCGTCTCCAAAACCGTGACGCTTCGATTACCCGAAGCCGAACCTTTGGGGAGAGGTGGATACTGCTTGTCGAATTAGCGTCTATGGAGAGTCTTGCAACTGAGTTGATCTGGAAACCTTGACAGCCACTATAATTATTTTTTTTCTTTCGTGCAGTGTTTTAAAACCGTGTGAACGCTTGTGCACGCTTTTATTTAGTATATTTCTTCGTTGCGAGAGTCTTCGCGCAAACCAAGCATTAAGCGATTATTATCTAAATTTCGCCGCTCTTTAACGTAGACAACAACGCAGTCTAGACGCACAAAAGTTTTCTATTTGACATTTGAGCGCTCAATGAACGCGCCAACTAAAGGTACCAGCTCGCATGCGTGGTGTTTGGTAAAGTGCTTGATAGTTCCTGCACGTTCCGACGATTGCCAAATTACATACGTTCTGCGCTTCAATAAATCCCAATGCTACTCCATGACTGTTTACTTGCATCGACCCCCGTTTCGTTTGTCCCATAGTCCATCCCCCGTGGTCTCCCTCCTTCACAAGTCCCTAAGATACACATTCTGGTAGTTTTCTGTAAACAGTCAGCTCCGTTTTGAAGAGCAGATAATGCTAACCACTGCCAATGGTCGTCGATTCCTTGGACTCCTTCTTTTGTCACCCGTCTTTCCAATTCATGAACGCTACTCTAAGGTTTGTCATCCCCACTAGCTCTCATCGCAAACGGGCGTGGAAGTTGTTCAACGTCGAGTCGTCTACATATTCGTCTGCCGCATCAACCATGCCGCAGAGTTGTCATACGGGCCCCGCAGAAGCTGCATTCTACAAGGCTACGGGCCTCCACAGTCTTCGTCATAGGAGACAGCTGGCCTCCGTCCGGCTGTTCTGCCAGCTTATGTAGCCCTCCTTTGGCACTCCCGCTCGCACTCGCCTACAACCCCGGACTGGTGCTCTCAAACCTGTGGTCGCTCATACGCTCCGCAACAGGAAGTCGTATTTACTGCGAGCAGCCTCAGTGGGGCGAAGCCTGCCTTCCTCACTGACTGCGTCGATCCCATCTGCCTAAAGGACATTCGGATCCTCCGAAGTGATGCGGCAATATATGTGTACTTGATTCCTTGCCTGACTCAACCGAATGTTTCCTATTTACTTATTTGTTAGTTTAGGGGTATGGAAGGTCAGTTGTGTCGTCACATCTGTCTGTAAGGGCCCGCGCCTTTCCGCAAAACCCACACGCTTTCGATGCTTCCTTATTTCTTTTCTAACAAGCGCAATAAATTACGAAGTAGGGAAAAGTATGAAGTATAGTCTATCTTTTTTTCTTTATTGATCTTTGATCCGTTCAACTTGTCTCGTTTTTTGTCTTTTTCGGCGAACTTATCTACACGCCAAAGTAATGCCCAATGACCCATTTATTCCTTTGCTGTGTTGCAACCGTACTAGCTGTATAATCCTTACTCTGCATTGCGAAAAAAACTCCACTAGGCGGCGACACCGCGCGAAAAAGCGCGCACTCTGGAGTCTCCCCGAGCGGGGTGCTAGAGTGAGTGATTAGGCTGCGCCCCATGAAACTCGTCTCACGTCGCCAGACGTGCCGGAGGAAGCGCTTCTTCCAATCGCACAATCGAAACAAAATTGTGTCCGCATCGCCGGCGAGATTTGTCTCACGCGGGATAAATCTGCGCTTTCCAAATTCACGTCGCGTCTATCGAAGACCCTTTCTTGCTCCGTTTTATTATTCTCTCCTCCTCATCTTCGGGTTTCTCCCTTTTACTTTTCTTTTTACCGTTCTTCTCTAGAGATCAAAGCTTCATTTTGCAAGTTACTGGAATTCGAAAAAACTTTTCGTATTTTTTTTTATTTTGATGTTTCATGTTTTGATATTTAATACTTTTCATGAAAACAACAAACGTCAAAAAAAATAAGTGAACGCATAGGAAAACATCGAAGAAGGTCTTTTTTAATTTTTCAGTAACGAGAACAAAATTCTGCGCTGCAAAAATGGGGAACTTCGTGCTAAAACTGTCGGCGGCATTTGACGGATGGAATACCTCCAGGTAACCTTATTTTTCAAAGCGATGTGATGGTGTCGGATGCACCTGCGCTTTTGTTCAGCGTTTTCATTTAGGTCACAATAGTTTACTCACTGGGATGATTTTGTTGGATACTATATTGATGGGCTGCGAGCCGGTCTTTTGGACTTAAAGTTTAGTATATCTTACATGAGTTTGAGACAGAAATAAATAAATATACAGGTTGTTTTCACCTGAAATCAGACACAGTTTTGGGGTCGAATGTTCAAGTTTGTCCAATAAAAATAGTATATATTTTGGGAGAATTCTTGAAATAAAAGGATAAAAAAGCATCGATCCTGTAATTTTTTTTTTTCAAAGGTATTGACTATTGAAGCGGCCGAGGCAAAATGTTAACCTTTTCTTCCATCAGTCGGAATCGCATGTTTGACCACTCGCTATTTTTCTTTTCTCAAAAGAAAGCGCGAGGACTTTTTGGTGACAGTCTAAATCAATTTTATTATGCTGAAGGGTTTATAATATTTCCAATATTTTCAAATAACTAAAACAAATGTCGAAAGTTCTGGCAAGTGCCGTCGTATTACCTCTTTAAGATATTTCAATAAACTTCGCATTACCTGAAAGATTAAAAATAGCTCCATTTAATGAACACATATTTTATATCACATAGACAAATTAATGCCTGTTACATATATTTGAATAAACGAATGTTTAAAAAATCCAGCCAATTCGAGATCAAATTTCAAAAAAATAAATTATTATTTTCTTTCTTTTTATTGTATTAGGAAGGTATAGTAGGGTTTATTCAAATAATACACATGTAATATACTGTATTTTGTTTATATGACCGCAATTAAAGTTTGAATTTCGTCGGATGCGCGTTGTTAAATGGGAAACGTATTTGGTAAGTTAACGAACGTTTACTCCCTATACGCACAATTTCCTAGTTTTTATCCTTTCATGCTAAGTGAATTTTTATTATTAGGTAATTGGCCATACCACGCCTCAACGTTTGCCAGAATAGCCACTATATGAGGAAGCAGTCTTAACGAAGTTCGACGTTTCATGCTTTAAATGTGGTGATTCAAACAAAACACTATATTTTTTGTGTAAATTTCAATCAACAACAATCATACCTTGCTGGTCGTAAAATACGAAGCAAATAAAAAAGAGTGTTTCTGAGAACAACATTCCCGAATTTGCTGGAGCTTTGAAGAACTTGTTCATCCAAAGATATGCAATGTTTTCATTTTTGAGATATATTATTAAGTTTACATTCAATAGTAAGAGATGAGTTTCAGCTTTATGGCGATGCCAATGTCATTAGAAATCTCAAGTAGGTCAGACTTAAAAACTTTCCAAGCTTTGTCCAAAATCAAGTGGACACATCGTAGTTTTTGTCATCTGTCGCCTGCCCCTGCGCTAGAACTCTTTCGTGACAATCTAAAATAAATATATTATGCTTAAGAAATAAAATCAAAATATTTTATATTAAATTAAAAAATCGTGCTGTGTCCCATTGACGACTTTTGGCATAGTTTGACTAACTTTCTTTTTGTGTGACCTAATTTAGATATTTTAATGACCTCTACATAACTTGAAATTCCATATTTAGTTGTTTTTATTGAATACAGATGCAATGTATTACGCCTAAAATGAAATACGTTACGTACATCTGAATAAACGAATGTTTCGAAACTTCATGAAATTAGAAACCGATTTTCCAGAAACATCAAAATTTATTTCATTCGAGTTCTATTAGTAGCAAGCTATAATTTTGGTTTATCAGAAATGCAAACAGAACATGAAGTATTTTATTTTTAAGACAACAATTAAAGCGTGAATCTTCTCAGATGTCCGTTGTGACTGCGTCCTCGCAGAGTGCTATTCTACCCAACATTGTAGAGGACTATAGTTATATTGACCCAATATTAATACTTCAATTAACACCTTAGCTCCACAACAAGGCTTGCAGGTTTATAACGCACATCTGACAAGATTCAAGCTTTAACTGTGGTCCTATATAAAAAGCTATATATCAAAATTATTTTTGTAATAAACCACTATTATACCTTACTTCTAGTAAAAAAAGTAGCGAATAAAAATTAAGGTGACAATTAGACCCCGAATTATGTAGATTTTCGAAACATTATTTCATTCAAATGTATGTAGAGGATTGTAATGTGTACATGTATTATTAAATCTGCAATCTTTGAGATAACTTGATTTGAACTTTTCGACGATGTTAATGTCATTGAGATATATAAGATAGTTTTTTTAATTATTATTTCAAATTAAAGCATTTGTGTTCCTTCAGCTTTACGAATATAATAAAATTTGTTTCGAAGTGTCACGCAAGAGCCCTACTGCTCGAATTCTAGAAGTGAGCAAACAGCGAGCGGTCAAACATGGCGCGGAAAGTGGGAAAAGCGCATGTTTTCGCCTCGGCCGCTTCCATAACTTGAAAGCAGAAAACCCGCCAGGAACTGGCCACTTGCGCCTTATTTCATTTCAAGAATTATCTCAAAGCATGTTTTTCTTTATTGGTAAAACCGTGCCTTAATTGAGATGAAAACATCCGGTAGTAACACTTGGTGTAAATATAAGTACCTCTTGTAATTATACTTGCGTTTCGTAAGGGTTCATTTGTCCATGCTCTGCTTCGTATTAAGTCCGAGCGCAGTCAAAGCAATGATACCATGGGGTCATTTAAGCAGCCCCAAAATTGCCTCGTCATGGCGCCTCCTCCCGTTTGTTCGTTTGCTATTACCGGCTCAATTATTTGCGGGCAGAAGGAAAACGATCTTGAACCCGCCGCATCCACTGTGTGTTATTCATCTAGTCGGTTAAAGTTTAGGTTTATATATGAAAGAAACACAAAAGACGACGAGCACCATGAGGATACACCTCTAGTGCTATTTGGACTGGCATCATAAAATCGAAGCAGTAGTTGTCTGTGGTCGAACTTAATGTCAAACAGGGCATAGTTACTTCTTTTTTTTTTTACAATTACAAAAGAAAGAAAGAATAATGAATAAAGTTGCTGACAGTTGTTATTTGTGATCGGATATTTCTCACATGTTGAGCTAACTAATAAAATTGAGTAGTAGTGGTTAAGGAAGTCTAATTTTTCTTTTTTTAAGAAATTGATCGTGCGCAACATCGGCCTATGACAAAAAAGGGGGTTTAAAATCATTCCGTCTCAATTTATGTACTTCCAAAATGCCTACATGTATACAAGAAAAGAAAGAAAGAAAACACAGTAAACAGTTCTGCTCAAAGAAGACTACGAGATAAAATTCATGTAATGTAACTCTCCAACTAACGGTGTGACATATACTGATATTTGATAGCATCCCAAGATGATATATAAAGGAAGTACAATTATCAATTTTTCTAATTCGCGGTTTGCTGCCTGCAGCCTTTCATGAGCCAAGCCCCGTGATCGACTTTCTCCAGTGACCATTATACGTGAGGTGGTTTCCTATAACTCGCTAATTATACCCTTGTGCAGTATCTATACATCAGTGCAATTTCTTATAAGAATAGCATCACCTTACTTCAATTTGTTAATTTCTGACTGAGTAACGCGCATCATTTTGTCTCTTCTTTGGAGCAACTTGTCCGGTGCTAATATTGCCCTCACCGGATATTCGTTTGTACTGTGTGGCAGTATTCAGATGAACCGTAATGACACGCGAGGACTGATATTCACGAACGTCAACAGTATTGCCACTCTCGTTGCTAAACACGTGAACATAGTTCGATTGTTTTGAATTATTCGAACAAAATGTATATGGGCAACAAAAATCAACTTCGTGTTTAGTTTTACCTTTGAGCAATGGCTGTCGCTTTTGTACGACATGTGCATTTTAAAGCGTCAAATATGCCATATGTTCAATGCTTCCTCATTGTAAGGCCAAAAATAACAACTTGCAAGTGTAGTTTCATTTGAGACAAAGTAACGGGCAAAGTACTTGGTGCATAGTTCGACCAATTACTAAATAACTGTAGTCAGTTACGTTCTGTTACTAACGCCACGCACGTGTCTCAAAATGCCGTCCTTTTGAACAGCTATTTCGCAAATAAGATTTCCTTTCATTTTCTCTACAAGGTTATCAAAGCACAGATATAAAAAAAATATTAGGCTGAAATTCTGTCGTCAGTTTTTTGTTAAAACCGCGAAATAAAAACGAGATAATTATGTGATACGTCCTCCTAAAACTCTATAATATCTCATATTCGAGAAAAAATAATAATATAATCAAACTTTGTAGACTTCGATCTTGCATCCGCTTCCCGTTGAACGGTTACTCGTCCTTCTGTTTTGCCCCTAAAAACATTCTCAATCAACCTCGAACATGCTGCTGTCGACTTCGGCAACTCCAGGCGTCGCCACCAGCCGGTGAGCCCTAACAGCTACCGAGAGGCACGTACTACGCGCGCCTTCGTATGGAGCCGACACGGCCAGACTCGATGGCGTTCCCAGGGATTCGAATGGACAGAGAGCGAGAAGCGCGAGAGGCTCTTGGCTACGATTGCCGGGCCCCGCGCGACCGCTATCGTCCTCGTTCATCAGTCCGTCCGTGTCCGTGCCGCCGGTTGTGTTTCCCAGAGGCTCAATTCTTCCGGTGCCGCGGAGGTCCGGTCGACGCGCCGCGCGGGGATGGACTGCCCGCGTTCCCACCGCCGAAGAAGAGAAAAAAAGGAGCGAGGGATGCGTGATTTGGTTTCTTGATCGGATTGCCTTGCCTTCGGTCCCCTACGCATGCAGGCAGTGAACGCGAAGCTACCTGACTCGCCGGACAACCGGACCTCTCAACGTGCAGCACGTGACTGAGCTTTCCGCGTGCTAGCACTCGTAGGGAGCTTGGTTGCGTGACCCTGGGGTCGGTGGATGATTGCTGGAATGATAACATGTTGCCATTACTCCAGTGTCGGCTCGGCAGCCGCATTAGACCTGGACGGTGACGCCAATCAGAAGTGGACCTCGGAACCTGCTCTCTGTGCTCTGTGCACTTTGTTCTCCCTGACGTGTTTTGCTTTGCATTTTATTTTTATTTATGGATCACTATAGTTCGTTTGTTTATCGTTCTTGCTGTTTTTTTCACAGGCCCTCATCGGGGTCGCCAAATTGAGATTCTGAAAAATCGGCTAATAGAAGTTTTATTAGCTGTTCCCATTGGGAGGTGCTATCATTTTTAGCAATGCTGGGGTAGTTTAGGCACTGAGAACAGATGCAGTCTCGTAATGTAACTCCGTGTTTCGATAGTTGCAAGTGACCGCGCATTTTTTTACCTGAAACCTATTTCCTGCTTGACTACAGTTGTGACAAGAAAAAAGAAGAGATTATTTTTTCAACTTCGACAGCGAGTTACATAACGAGGCTGTTTTTTCTTCCTCGTTCTAGAGGCTATAAAATGGTCTGGGTTCAAGTTTTACGAACTGTATAACATGCGATATCACGCGGGCATATTGGGGCATAAATAAAATATCAGGCTGAGGTTGAACTAGTGGGTACATTGAAGCAAAAGACAAAGTCAGCTAGAACGTTAGGGAAAGCAACACAGAGAGGAGAAGCAAACATACACACCGCTTGTTATCAACGGTGACTTTATACTATTCGTTTCCTTAACCCAAAATCGTTTCCCTCTTTCCTTTTTATTCCACGCATAAAATATGTCCAATAGATTGAATTCAATTATGGCCCATAACTCATTTCCCTTTCACTCAAACTCACCTAACTCCACCAATGCCTCATGCCTCTTATTTCACCTCACGGGGACTAGCCACATCGCAAACGCTGTTTTTATTTATTGCTGGCCGTGATGGAAGACATGCTCAAACATCCATCGGCGCTTTTCTCGATGGGCATGGCCTCTAGAATCTCGCCCACAATGGTATTTTTCTATCTTTTAAGAATGGAAATATTCTTAAAACTTTGACTGCACCCGCACGTGCGGCAATGAGCTGAAACACGCCCAGCCGCTGTGCCCTTCACCGACGCTGCGTGCTCTCTGACTTCGTCGTTAATGCAGCAGCCCGTTTGCCCGATATAGTATATCTTGCAGGACGATGGAATCTGGTACGCACCACCAGTTTGGCATATGGCGTATTGCGTTCTGTACGCGGTTTCGCAGGCTGTCTGGTTGTTTAGGACCTGATTTACTCTGCAGCACATGGAGTTCGCTTTGTTTGGTGCCAAGCACACGACCTAGACATCCTGAGCGCGGCGATCTTTATGAGTCGGTGGGTGACATTGTGCATGTAGGGGACTACCGCGATGTTCTTTCGTGGTGTCTGCTTTCGTCGCTTAGTAGTTGGTGATTTTCGAGATAATGCCCTGCATATGGTTTCAGACACGGCTCCTGGGAGTACAACTGGATACCCAAAGTCGCGTAGCCGGGTGATCAATTCTTGAAAACTTGCATCAACTTGATGTCGCATGAAATTCTTAGTACAGATACGAGAGTCGTGTTGGCAACCGTTCGTTTGATGGTTTTTGAGTAGCCAGATGTAAATGGAAGAAAGCCTTTGCTCGAGCGGGGGTTCGTACCTCCAGCACACATTTTCTTCTTTAAAAACAAGGGCGAGGTTTAGAAACTTGATGGACTTGTCAACAGGTAATTCGTTAGTGAAGACCATGTCGGGGAAACATTCCTGGAAGCTTCCCATGACCGTGCTTCTCCACTCGCTTTCTTAAATATCGCTGTTTATGCTCCACAATATCAGGAAGTAACTCATGTACCTAAAGATGGCTCGGATTCTGACATCATTCAGGGTATACATCAAATATGACCAGCACATGCCGCCAAGAACAGGTCGCATAGATGTAGCGCCACCCGAGGACCGTTGCAGATCTCACTGTTTTAAACGCAGTCTTGACCCTCATACGAAATCCCCGTCGCCTTTATTAATAAACACCCAGCAGTTCTAAAAATGTGTCTAAGTTCATACCTGCTACGTTTTAAAATGCGTGACGCTATGTTTTTCGATGGTTTTCGTAGAAGTGGTATGAAACTGGCGTGTGGTTTTTAATAGTACACATGTTGCAAGTCGATGGAAAATA
>JAZHYW010055025.1:0-29256 GCA_037355805.1 Ixodes ricinus | reverse complement strand
ACACATGGCCATGAACAACGTAGCAGTACCAATCCCCAGATGCGTTTCTCAATACGTATTGTGGGTTGCTATAGGCTGCCGCGGCGACGGCAGAGTACGAAGTGGAAAGTGACGTCACCAGCCCCGCTGACAAAGCGAATCACGTGTCGCTCCCCGCGTGCGTTTTTCGGTAAACATTGCACTTGCACAAGCTACCGTGGCAACGGCAGCATATGACGTATTTTATACATTAAAAGTTTTGGTACAGTGCATTTACTTTTCTTCCATCAATCAATTGGTACAGACCCTTTGCTGTTTATAAACGTAAACTACCGCTTGCGTCCCAAGCGCCTCTCGGTCGCACCGTCTTTGCTAGCCTGTTGAGCTGGCTTATATCACCAGTGATAGAAAGCACAAATGCTACAGGGACAACAAAGTTGGTGATACTAACGAGACCTTCGGCCGTACATTATTACATCTGGGAGGAGGCTGATTTAGTTTGCGAATACTCAAAGACTGTCAGACAGACCTCGCTCTCCTTTGTCTTTTTTCTTTTTTGGCGTTCACCTGCAGAATTGGTGGTTAAACGTTTCATCAATATATCTTTAAGCAGCCGTGTTAAGGAGGTGTCTGTGCATCATTTTTTGAAACAGGAAGTTCTCTGGGACGTCAAAGAACGGGAGCACAACCTTGTGACGTTTGCCATAAAAAGAGTTTAGAGTACCGTGGGCAATCGTTAGCAGGTGAAACCACAGCATCGTCGTCCAACCACAGTCACAGAGTGGATTAGAACCCCAACTTTTTTGTCCCCTCGTCTACTGAGTCATAGCTCTTTTATACTGACAATACCTGCCGAATTTATGGTTTCCCGCCTGTTTCCCAAACAATCGCTGCCAGGGGCGAAGAACACCGTGCGATGAAGACAATGCTTGTCCGCTGCGCAATGCTACTACCGCACGTAAGTTACTCCAATATGTCATAGCAAGTAAGCAGCAACGTAGCTTCCAAAGGTGTGTAAATGTAGTGGATGGTAGGGGGATGACAAAAGGCAAATTACAAGCCAGACGGACAAGCTGAAAAACTTTCAGAATGCCAAAATTGCGAACACTGAAAGCTTTTATTGATGAGGTTAAAGACCCTGCGAAAAGCAGAAGGTAAAGACGAACCGCAACGGCCATAATGCTCAGGGGTTACAACTTCTACGTAGTCCCTGCAATACAAGTGAAGGTGCTAGGAGTGGAGCCGGCTCTCACGTTTCGTGATGACCTACTGGCCTTTCGTCAAGCACTCGTCACCTCTCGAGGTGTGCGAAAGAGAGCTGGCCAAATCGACGAGTAACGCAACACTGAAAGATGCCGTGGAAGAGTCCGTCGGCTGCTGTAGTTTTGACGACAGAGAGGCTCGAACCAAGCCGCGTTTTGACTGAAGCCTGCGTCAGGATTGTGAGACTTCACTGACAGGGACATTAATGAAGGCCCTCTGGACAGGTCCTCTGCAATGTCCGTTGCAAAAAAGTGCCTTAGTGCGTAGTTTTGAGTAGCAGGAACGAGTATTTGGGGCAAAATATTTACTCGAAACTGAGCCTTCTGCCATTTTTCATGGTCCGGTGTTACTTGCCGTCTCGAAATTCGACATCCCCCGCCCTTCCTTTCCTGGTCTGCATAAAACGAGACAAAACGGTTTTTGTTTTCAACCTGTCACTTTCTTTCCACTGTGAAAAGGTTTCTTCTTTCTGCCCCAGTCTCGTGTTAAAATCATCACGGTAAACTTCCACCAGCTCTACTCGCGTACTGACTGTAATTACCTAAAAAATATATATATTTAAAAGACTGAACCCGCGAGCGCTTTAAGTGAAAAATTTATCAATTAAAAAGTATGTTATGCTTGACGTACGTGTACGGCGTGCTTACTGAATGTTATTAAACCGTAAATTTCTAAATGAGATCATCTCGTGCACCCAGCACTTTGAGAAGTGTCCGAGCTAACATGGTGGATAATTGAACCAACAAATTTAGCGTATAAATATCGATGCAGTAGGAAATTTATTATGATGGCAGTGTTGAACTGTTTAGATGAATACAAGACGAGTTCACTATATAATGCAGGCGTTAGTGTTGAGCGGAATTTAGCCGGCACCGGCAACAATTCAATGCAATTAAAATATTTTTGCCACGTCACGCGATTAGCGGGCTCACATATTATGCAGAGCTAAGACCGCATTTGGTAGGTGTATCGTCTCCTAAAGTACGTGGATATGTTTATTGCCATAGCTGAACAATACATTTTTGGAGCACGAAGGCTTTTACGGAACCCCCCAATCCCAAAATGTCCATCCGTTGACGCACATTTTCCAATGAATTAAGCGTGGAAAATTCAGGGTCTCGTGACCTGATTTCACGAGACTCTGCGAGGCCTAATAAATTCTCCGCAAAATACAGCACGAAAAATTGGCCTCCCGTAACCGATACAGATCATCGCATTTCCTCGCTAAACTTAGGAGAGAGAACTCGAATGTCTCTGGCCCGACGTCTTCGATGACCTAAACAACATGTACTTTTCCCGTCAAATTCAGGGGGAACGTGCCGTCATTCTGACCTCCTCTTGGTAGAACAGCTGCGCCGCTGCGGTCAGCCGGAAAAATTGCCGAAAATTTAGGTTCTTCATTTTTACCCGAGACGTACTGTTTTGCTTTTAAGAAAATCCAGACAATCGCTCTTGAAACGCTCGCGCAGCTTTTACGCGCAGGACTATGAGTATAAAGGTCGCGGTCAAATTCTTGAAGCTAAACCCCGGCGCAGAAGAGGTGTAGCGACAATCACACGGCACATCCTGTTTTGTCTACGCGTTTCTCCTTCCCTCTGTCACTAACGCGAGAGAGTAATCGGTCGATATTCCTTACGTTTCGTTTGTTGACCTAATCAAAATATCTGCTTCTTGAGTTTCCGGGGTTCCAGAAAGTGACTGAAAGCGAAACCGGAAAATTGAACCAGCCAGGAAAAAGAACGTAACCCAACGGGTGCCGTTTCGCCCCGCCTGTCAACAGCGAGCACCACGCGCTCTCTTTTCTTGTTTGGTCGACCGCAGCGCACCCCACAAAACATGCTCCGGACAGTGGTTAACACAAATGCACGGAAAAATGGTATGCGGAGCTGCGCAGCGCTGGCGACGGCAAGGAACGAGGGGAATCGGGCTATTCCCGCAAAGAGCCGCTTACACCGCATCCGCCTGGTCGCCCAAGTGTGGCGTAGGAGGGGACGCCGATCCAGACCCGTGCAAGCTTCAGTGAAGAAGGGCGGCGGACCCCGAGTTTCGGGAAGCTGACCCGGCGAGCAACGTCAGCATAAGTGTCGTCGTCACTTGCCACGCCACGTCATCCCCAGCAGAAGTGGGCGAACAAGAGAAGCACGAAACGCACACGCAAACACACGTCTACAAAGAAAAACGAATGCCGAAAACGGCAGAGAAAATGGAGCAATGCGAATAAAACAAAACAAATAAAAAGAAAAGGGTAAGAAAGACCGTAGAAACAAGGAGACGTCGTGATGGGCATCTAATCTGATTACGGCCTTATTTGGGTCCCAGGACAAAGCGGTCTCGGCGCGGAGGGCTGGGCAGGAGATGAAAGGCGGTCGAAGCCGGCATGGGAACAAATGCGAGCGCGGGCGACGACGTGACGACATCGTCGACGACGACGGTGGTTGTTCCCGCCGACTGGCCGATAGTGGTGACGTGTGAGGGAAATAGAGGGGAAAACGCAGTGTGGAGGCTGAGAAATAAGTAGACTCGCTATATCGTTCCGATAGCCCAGATAACCATACACGATACTCGCCGTGGCTTTGCGGTTTGCGATTTCTGTCTTAGTGTTATCTGCAGTTATTATCAGGGTTCGTTATCGTAGAACGAAAGCGATCGACGACTGAATCACTCCATAATCACATACTTTCAGCGGGGTCAATTTTGATTGAGATATATACGCAAAACGCGTAATATGTCCCGCGCACGCCTGTTTTAAAGGGACGTTTGCACGTGTATACCCGCAAAAAATAAAGGCATTTCGAATCAACGAGATGAGGAGAGCTTCAATGTTGCGTGTTGGCTGCGCTGCTAGCAGTGGCGATATCCTTTAGGTGCAACGTGCCGCCTTTCAGCCGCGGCCACCAGTTTTCCTCCCGCGATGTATTGTCCGCGTATACATGATACAAGTTCGCCGAGCTCGGTGAGTATGAAGATGTTGAGTTATAAAGTACTCGTTGTGGTCGAGACACATTATTGCGCGTAGATGCTTCCTCGACCCGGCAATACAATGAAGTACTGCAAATGCGGTCATTTGTGCAATGCTTTCGCATTGTCATTAGAGGCAGGGCTCAAAAACACACGCGTAGTTGACGGAACACGCGTGATGAGATGTTCTTAAGGTTGCTCGGTTCGTTTACAAGTGGTGATGCTCAATAACTGCGTAAACAGCTTATAAACGCATGCAGATGTACTGGTCGGCAAGAGGGCGGTTTGGCTGGCAGAAGACAGAGTTGTCCTCACTTTGAGGGCCGCCAGCCCAGAAACACAGATGCACTCTCCAGTTTAGCATTAGTGCGCTCCACCTATCGTACAGCGCTAAAACCCATTATGAGCGGGGCGCGAAAAGCGGTTGGAAAATTAGGCTTCATGGTGCTTCCTGGAAAAGTGGTTAGGGAGTGTACAAAATTGACGCACCAGAGACAAAATCGCGCTATAGATCCGGCAGTAACGCTCGTCTGCCATGGTGAGCCGTTTGGCTTCCTCCTCGCGGCAACTATCCAAGCTCTTATTTGGGTGTTCGACGGAAATCTTTAAAAAAATATATATATATAATTTTCGCTGCCTTACGGGACAAAGGGCGCTCGCATTACAAAAAGCGACGCAACCCACGAGACAGTTCTTGCATCCGCAGCAAGCAGCAGCAGAGTGGAAGCCTAGAAACGGCAGGAACGTGCATGTGCTTTACAACCAGAAAGGGGCGCTAGCCTCCTTTTGCTGAGCGCGGCATCTTTTTTGCTAACGGTCATATCTCCTGTGTTTCAGTAAAAGCAAAGCTTTCGCATTCCGGGTTGCCTTTAGGAAATCACCTGTCCCAAAGAAGGCATTTTCTTTCTTTCCTTCTTCATGTACCCTCGTCTCAATGCTTCTGCCATTATACATTTGTATGGTTGTACTTTCTACTTCTGACGCTGCTGTTGTCTTCCAACACGGCCGGGGCCGTATACGTGAGGGAACAAACAACGTTGTTAGTTTTGTTTTGTGGGTGTTTTTCTTTTTTTTTGCGTTTGCGCTGCGTGGTTTTTTGTGAGCACCACCGTTGAAAGCCTCTTTAAACGCCTAAAGGCTTTTCCTTCGGGGCTTTCTGAAAGGTTTTCTGAAGTCGGGATATGGGTATGCGCCAAAGTATGAACGGGGAAAGAAGTTCAACACAATGCAGGTGTTCCTGGCACCGTTCAGGCGGCTTGAGATTTTCTTAGATTATGTTTTTGTGTGTGTGTGAATAATGGAACAAAGGGGGGGGTGCAAGGGGATAATAAGATAAACATTAAATGCAACGACTTTTTATTTTACGCGAAAATAAGTTATGTGACGTCAGTTTTTTCGACTTGGTGCGCAATTTTCGTGATGTTAGGTCATCTGACCTATGCCCAGATATCCTGGTTTCAATCTTTACCTAAATGTCCACTAAATTCAGCGGAAAAGGTGCGGACAGATGGGACTGACGGACGGATGAACCAATTTTTTTTTTAGATTGACGGATTATAAAGTTTTTTATGCTTAAAAAAATCGTTAATTTGTTAAATTTTTACTTTTAAAAATCAAATACCATACACTCTATTAAATACTATAAGACAAATGCAAGTATACTATAACTTCTCTACGATCCAATAGAAAGTGTCATGACGGAGAAGAGATTTCAAGCACATTAGAAAACAATTAAAATTATCGACGCTACGTACGGAACCAACATTTATTGTGGCCTGAGATCTATCCACCTGCAGAATTCCGTTTGATAGACAAACACGGTAAAACGCTCAGGCTCAGCATATTTTAAAGATCGGCTTCTGGCTGAGACTCTAACGCCTTCAAATTCCAAACAATTCTAGATTGTTTTAATGTTTTCTTGTTACAGGGACTTCTGCACACTACGTACATGGCTGCGCATGTAGCTACCATGGTAGCCGGCTCTGGATGACAGAACTCTTACCAAAATACAGCACCCATTCGTGTTTACACGGAGTAAGCGTCTGTCTGCCTTTGAGTTTGCAGGGAAGAGGACGAAAGGTGGCTGAACATGAGCACGCGTGTGCCAAGGAAGAAGAGGACAAGGATGGCACAGGGCAGATCTCGGGCGGCGAGCTTCAGAAATATTCGAGCAACGGAACGGCGACAGGATCAAGGCGCTGCCTCCAGATCGTCCAACTGTGAGACACTAAACCCGCCGTACCTTGCGTGTGTATCTCGTACAGGGCAGTTCAGGCGGAGCCTGATCGGGCGTTAGCTAAAGTGGACAACCGCGCGCTATATGGCTCCCGAACTTGCGGCCTGATAAACTGTAACTCGCTTGCGGCCCCTTGGAGGTGACACTTGACGCGTTTCTCGACCTCTTTGGGGAAATGGAGGCACCTAACTCGCTGAACGCTCTGTCATCGTGAGAGCCAGCATTGCCCGTCGATAGAGGTCTAGCGTCATCGCGAATAAACACGCTTCGTCCTAGAGCGAGGCTCAGCTAGTGTCCGACGTCGCCGGGCGTGTCCCGGTGTGCGGAATGATGGGCTCCTCAAAGCCGTCAGAGCCTGGGACTCCAGCTCCGGCGGCGGGCACGAGAGACGTCAGTGAGCTCATGGGCGCCATGATGGCTTGTTTGAAAACGCTTTCGCGGGTGCTGGGATGTTGGACCTACGTCTGTGCTCCGACCGCTGTTGAACGTCCCGACGTTGATACATTCAGGATCTTCCATGCAATATTAATACACGGTTTCCTAGAGGACCTGGATGCAAACCTGGGCCCCTCCCCAGCAGAGGTCACTCGAGACCGCTCTGCGCTTGACAGCACAGATCGCGTGGACTCCAAGATCGCGTATCGATAGTTATAGGACGCTGCTCGAGGGAGCAGAGTCTCGTGACTTGGGCGAAGAGGTACACAAGGAAGGGCCTGCTGAGGCCCAGAAAGCAGATTGGTTCTTGCCAACCGGTGTTAGGAAACCTGCGGGAAATCGCAGGTAACACCGGGAACGCTGGCGGCTGAGTGAATGAGCACCTGGATTTATATCTGCGGGGCGAAGCACTGCTTTTTGCTTCGCCTATTCCAGCGATCGATAAAGAGGAGTGTAATACCCCTGTCAGACGGGCACCTAACGTTTACTTTTAGTTGTAAATGACATTTAAGCAATGCCACACGGTAACTCAAATGGCCTTTAGCGTAGAGATCCTTTTCGTGAACCATAGTTCCAGCAACTTTTTTACGGCTGCTAAAGGCCTACTTTCGTCGCAGCGGTCTTCACTAGAGAAGCAAATTGAAATAAAAGATCGTACTAATATCTAAAATCAACGTTTTTGTATGTTTAATATTGAAACAGAGTGTGTTTTACATATATTCTATGCAGACCTCGCTCTACTAATAGTTTTCAGTACTCACGGCCCCAGCCAACCAGTAGACCTCGTCGTTCCGACGCGCCCCTGCTCGCATCGCCCGCTTCGGCATCTTGGTTTTCCTCCTCACGATTCTCCTAACAACCACACTTATCCAACTTTTTATTTATCTACTTTACATTTTACTCGTCATTTAATCGTTGTATCGCTAACTGCACTGGGCATATTTAATATTGTTTTTACATATATATTTCTGTATCTCACACTCGCGTCGTGCGACATGTCGAACCACAGAGGAATGTCCACGACTGGGAAGGGGTCGCCTCGCTTCCATGGAAGAGTTGAGGCGACCTGGGCGCTGATACGACTTTGGAAGGATCGGCTGGAGGGCCTCCAATGCGTGCGATGACACTCAAGTGCGAGCACGACGCAGAACCAAACAGGGCAAAAGCGTAGCAGAAGCACGGAAAGGAGTGGGAGCACCGAAGAAACGTTAGGAGCAACGTTGGTTGGGACCAGTCTTGTACGTGCTACTTGCCAGAAAGAATGTAACCGATTGCACTAATTACTTCAGTGAAGAACGTGATTGAATGCAGTGATGAATTACTGCATCACAGAAGTAATTAAACAATTAAAAAGTAAATGATGAATTTTAACGTTGCTTCTTTGAACTTTTTATTAGGAAATCAAAAACGCATTTGTTCAAAGATGCTATTGTTGCTTTAATTTGTCATTCACAACTTGTCAAGCTTCAACAGCAGTTGTCGTTCGAGGTTGTCGACAGTCATCTTCCCACGTTTTCCTGGTGAAGATATCTGCCGAGACGCTGAAGACCCTCCCGACGGATGCGCTTAAGAGAAGAGCGGTGTTGCAGCCCACAAACACTTTGCGTACCATTTCGGTGTTGCGCAGTGCTTCGACGAACGCTTTCGAATCCTCCAGGAAATAAGGCACTATCGACAGCTCAAATGTCAGAACGTCGCTGAGTACGTTGACATTCTAATCTTTTTAGTATCTTGGCATGATTTCAGTTGTTCAGGGGAAAAAAACTCAAAACTATAATTCTATCTCTTTCTGGAACATATAATTGATTACTTGTAATTGATTACAAAAATAGTAATTGAATTACAGCGATCTTTAGCGCAGAAGAGAGTAATTGAAGTGTTAAAAAGTTACAATAAAATGTAATTGATTACAAGTAATCAGTTACTTGTCATTCGTTACGTACAAGTCTGGTTACGACTGAGTGAGCGGGAGGCGCGTAGGGTTGCCGCTAATTGGCGAAGAAACACTTTGCTTGGGCTTAAAGTGGACTTTGTTGTGATCAATTGACTGGACTCGCCATTTTGTTTTTCTTTTTAATATTTTGTTTGCTACAGAAAACCGTAAAGAAAATTATTTATATCGTCAAACTATTGTTTTTCTGGCGTGAACGTGATTTATGCTTTTGAACAAGCTACGAGACCTCAATCGCTGTTAAGATTGCCTAAATTACGTCTACTTGCGCTGTCTGGCACGGCAGAACTTAAAAATTCATTTGAAAAACCTAAAGGCCATTGGCGTTAAAGTCCTTTTTATGTGCCCGTCTGTTAGACATATGACACTGTCCTCCAAGGTCCCGATTCCTAGAAAGCTGCAGGAGAGGTTTATCGAGTACTTTTAAGCTTGGCAGAAAGCAAAGCCATGGGACGGGAAGCCTCCGGTTTTAATGCAGCAGGAATGGTATATCACTACTCGTGAGAGATGGTTGTCTGCTATATCATAGCCAAACCCCTCCCCCGGCTAGATGTCGATTCCGCAAGGATCGAGCAAGCGGCGCGTTGCGGTAACTGTTATCGTCACCTGGAGTTCAATGTCGGGGCCTTGGACTTACGGAGAAGCCCACCCACTGAGCTCCGCAGCTTTCGGTTCTTCTGCTCGTCGTTGATCCGGAGGGGGATGGGCCCTACGAGGTAGCGACGTAATGCGTCGTGTCTTACCTACGGACTCCTCGGCTCCAGTATAGACGAACAGTCTTTACACTTTCATGTCGCCGTTTTAAAGATGCATTTTCTCGCGACCAGAGCAACAATTAAGGAGATATTCTGGAGGAATATGGAGAGACTCCAGCTCCATCGACTCTTGCTCGTGGCCTTGAGCGCAAACAAGGCGTGTTGTTCAGCCGGTTCGCGAAAATGCTGACAGGTAGCTCGGGCCTTTACAAGAGAGGGTGGCGCGTATTGTGACAATTCTACACGCCTTTAACCATGTTTTATCTGAGAGAATTCCTTCCTGAGCAACCGCTGGCGAGGAGTTTGACGTGGCGCCGCTCATTCACGACTCCACAGGGGCAGCTACACTGGCCGTTGGCCTACTCGCAGGTCATGTGAACCTAGAGGCTGCCACCCCGGAGGAGGCACGATAGTAGAGCCGATCATTACCGACAGGGCTCACTACCGAGTCCTGAGGGAGCAGGTTCATCTGTCCCCGCCATAGCGAACCTTCCGGAGAACGGGCGAACCCCGTCCGTAGCGGAGGGCCTGCTCACAGGGATCGCGTCCGAGGGACTGGGGGCGGCCAGCTTCGTTTCTCGGCGACATGGAAATACGAACCGATACCAGAAGCAGGGCGGTGCGGCGACACCATCCTTCCGCCCTGTCTGAGGACATACGCTACTTCCTCTGGCCTCGCCCCTGGACCATGAGAATAGGTGTTGGCTGTGTGCGTCCCCCTCGCAAACCGGGAAACACCTGAGGCCCGAGGCCCTGCTCCAGCATCCTGGGTGCCACGCCGCCTACACCAAAGCCGTCCAAGGCCCCGCAGCCGCCGCCGCACATACCCAGTCGACGTCCATATCCTCTACGCCCGTCGCTGCTTAAGCGTCCGTCGAGGACAAGTCCGGGTCCGAGCCTGCCAACTTCCTCTTCGAAGGCGCAGAAGAATCCGCTTCCTCAATCCTTTCGCCGTTCCACATTTGAAGAGGGCGAAGTGTGGCGATCACGGCAGCGAGGAGGCCGAACATGTGCTCCGCGGGAGCCAAGGAATAAGGGACGGGGATAGCGCGGAACAGAGCTCCGGACGGCAAGCTCAAAGAATGGTTGGCAACGAAACGGCCAAGGGTCAGGCGCTGTCTCCAGATCGTCCAACTGCGAGACAGTGAACCCTTCACACCTTGCGTGTGTGGTCTCCTACGGAGCTGTCGAGGCGGAACCTGATGAGGCTTTGGCTAAATAGACACGCCCAAGGTTTGAAAACACTGGTTTACGCTGTAGGTGAGAAATGGACCTTTTTCCAGTAAGCTACTGCGCATGCGTACTCTCGCTGTCGCCATTCTTGAAGGGCACCGGGAACGGCGCCCTGCGAAAATGGCGACAGCAACATTGTCAGAACCTCTTTGCGCGTGTTTAGTCTATTTTGAGGCTTCGTTCTTTAGTGTTGGCAGTATGGGGTATGAAAAGCACGGAAAACTAATACAACGGCCCGATGCCAATGTGTTTTGACGAGCGGAGGCATGTTGGGATGCTCTTCGTTTGTAGTTTGTAGATAACTCCCCAGACGGCGCTCGTTACTCGAAAAAGGTCCATTCATCCCATGCAGTACGACTGCTAGACTGGGTCATTAAAGCGCATCGCGCGGTTGCGAGACACGACTGCCCGCTGTACGATGCGCATCCAGATCGAAGCGGGCAGGGGTGGGGATTGAGCTTAGATTATCTGGGTTATACAGCGGAGGCTTTCGCCCTACGCGCTACGAGCTGCGGAGCGTTAACACACACACACTGCCAACAATCCCTCTGAGCACTCATATCTTTGCACGAAACATCTACCCACACGCACTTTAACATAAATTTATGCAGGCCCTCCTTCGAACGTTAACACAGTTTCCAGACCAACGGAAACTGCCTAATCCACGCTCCCACGCTACGCTAATACTCACTACGGGTATTTGCATATGCCAGCGGGCATACACTTTACAGCACTACTATCAATACCATCTTTTTAAATAACGTTAGGCCCAAGGGAATCTAACCCTCTGTAAATAAATCGTAATTAACCAGTTTCGCATATTTAATTCTCGTATATGACCACAGCGGTGTAGCATTCAAAGATTTATTAAAATTTGTGTTATAACCGTAGGGTTCTACGTTAGTATAAACGGAAAAGAACCTTAACTCGTTTCTGTGTGAACTGAGACGTTCAGTTAAAGGGAAATAGACACAAATATGTAGAAACTAAGCGAGCAATGTTTGAATCACTTTCTCTGAAATGTATGTGTACAACGGAGAGGAAGCGAACCCTCGTGATTTTCTACATTATAGCCTCCCCGGAAAATAATACGCTTTACTCCCAGTCTATAGATTTATCAAGAGAGACTACAACCTAGCAAAAAAGTTATGAGTTATTTTTTTAGCTTCCTTTATACACAGATTGTGGTATAAATCGAATTACCGAAAAAAGTACTGTAACTGCACTTTTCTGGAGTTGTTGTTACCTCAAAAAGATCTTTTTAATAAATATGGTCTCAAAAGTTGCATTACCAACAAGAACAGCCATGAGTGATCTAAAAAGAAAGAGCACAATATTGAGAAAAATGTAATTCCTATTAAGCCAAATAGTATATTACAACACTACAAACAAAAAAATTAATTAAAAGGTTTTTTTTTTTTTTTTTTTTAGGGGGACACGCATAGTTTTAAGGACACTAAAATAGTATTGTTAAAATGACCTGGAAGCTTCGAACCCTTCCCCCCTCCCTCCCAGCCGGCTTCCGACAAAAAACAACATACATATATAATAAAACCAGATTTTATTTTTATTTTACATGTGTACATTTGTTGAACAACAAATTTGCACCAAGAAATTCTATCTATCTACCGTTTCGTTGTTTCCTAAACACACAAAAATAGAGGCCTTGTTTTTCCTTGTTGCATCCTCGTTTTTGTTTTACCGACTTTTTGAATTTTTACTGAATTAACAATATGCCTATACTTTTTAACACTAGAAACAAACAAATGTTTATTGCTGTGCAAATGGGACAAAAATTATCCCGAATGGAGGGCAGTTTACGCGCAAAGCGATACCTTCCCTTGGAGTGAATAGTATTGAGTTTGGTTCCTAAAACAAGGTCAGACTGTAGTCAGTATACTATGAGTACATACATTCAGTGACGTACAAATGCACTTGTTGAGTGAAGGGGGGGGGGGCAAACCAGACCCCCTCCCCCCAGGGCCGAGGGCGGTGCCTCGGTGTCCCTTGGGCGCCACCTGCCAGTGTTTGCCCTGCGCAGTGGCGGCTGTTTCAGGAGGACAAAACACATACCTTGCCCCGCCACTCTGAGAACTGGGGATGCAAGAGCCCCTGCCCCCCCCCCCCCCCGCCCCCCTCAGTTGGTACGCCCATGCACACATTCATCTAAAAAAATTGTGCGCTCGTATGGTTATAATTTTGCAGATTACTCTACACGCCAGCTATTTAAAACAAACCAGAGTGGCCCTAGCGGCACCCACCGGCGCCGCGATAGCGGTGAGGGTGCCAGTTCTTTTTTTACGTCGGAAATGCTGTTTTAACATCTTTCTAGCAACAGCTCACTACTTTATTGGCCTGAACGAAATTAACGAGGCTTGTTGCACCGACAAACTTCGTGTAAATAATGTGACTCGTGGTGATTCATTCCATGTGAACGCCAAAGAATGAACGCGAAATTCTGACTCACGTGATGAGCTTCTGCTCACGATTTTAAGTCACGACGTCGCTCGGGCCGCTAAAAGCGTGGTTTGAAGCTGCGATGCCCTACGTCGATACTGAAAATCGCAAGACGAATCGAACCAAGTGAATCATGCATAACAAATCGGTGATGGCCGCTGGTAATGGTGATCAACATTTCCTTGAATCTACTGTATACCCCGAGCATACTTACCCACGCAACCCCCAAGCTTAAAGTCTTTTGAGGCCTCAACTTATTTCTCATCGCAAGGTTTCGTCTGCTGGCCGCTGTCGATCGAACAAGCAGACGACAGTTTGAACGTGAAGACGGCCGTTTGAACGTGAAGACGCACTGCAGCGTGGTTCGCGGGTGGTCAGGACAACTTGGCGCTTTTCCCGCGTTCATGTTAAAGCAAAAAAAAATGGCGATTGCAAGTATCTGTGAATTCAACCCTAAGTGTTTCCGGCACAACCAAACGTTGTCCGACAATTTCTTGTTTCCCATTTCACAAAAGAAAAAAAAAGCCTTAGTTCTTGGACGAACCGAGCAGGCAGAAAACTAATTAGTTCTTGGCAGGGGCGGATCCAGAACTCCGTTTTAAGGGGGGGGGGGCGGCGGAAAATTTTTAAAAATACTATTCTCCCACTCTTTCTCGTGCAAGGGGGTCCACCCATGTCAAATTGTCCTCCGAGGAGGGGGAGGGAGAAGGTCAACGTTGTTGGGGGGGGGGGGGGGTGACCGCCCCGTCGCCCCCCCCCCTTGGATCCGCCACGGTTCTTGGACGAACCGAGCAGGCAGAAAAGAGATGGAAATTGACCTCCTCACCTTTCCCGGCTCTTTTGGTACACCCGCCGTCACGGCGTTTCGACGAGAAGGCAAGTTTTAGTCTGGTTTCCTACAAAACACCAGAGGAATGCCCGCCTTAATATCAATTTCCGTCCAGACCCCTGGCACGGAAGTGCACTCGAAGCATCGGCACCTGCGGTGGTAGGTAACAGAGTTGAGTTGGTGTATGGATAGGTCGTAGTAATGTATTAACATATGCTTATAGGTTGTATTCACTGGCGTTCATCGCTGATCTCGCTGCTGCTTTTGAACCACGGCCGAAGAGAGAGAGAGAAAGCTGCTTTTGTACGAATTTCTAGTGAAAGTTAACCTTTTATAATCTTCTAGATTGATATCAGCGACGTCTGGGGAAGCCTAGGACATATAAAGGATATACCCGTGTGATGAAGATAGTTTTTCCTTCCTCTCTTCTCTTGTGATTGCCCGAGAGCTGACGTAAAACTCCTCCCGAGTATGCGCTGTGAGCAGTTACCTCAAATATGGCGTCCAGTGAATACCCCTATATCAGCGCAAATATGTACGTAGAAAGAAAGTGAACAGAAAGATTGTGCAGTTAGAAGAAAATGACATATAATAAAAATACTTATAACATACCTATGCATGCATACGCATCAAAGAAAATCAACGTAATTACGGCAGGAGACTTAGAAGATAATCTTTTGTATCTAGCTTTGCCAATGAAAACCAAGGTGCTCCACACTCAATAGAATTATAAAGTTAGAAGAAATAATAAACATGTAAGGCAAAGACGACCCAACTACATCCTGAAAGATGCGGTTGTGTCGTCTTTGTCTGACATGTTTCTTCTGTCTTCAATCTTGACAGCCGAATCAACACGCCCTTCGTCCATTAGTCGTACACATTAATTTCAAGATTTATAAGTCACCATTTTTTCTAAATGGCGCTAAATCTTCATATACTTTTTATATGCTCTAGAAATTACCAAACCCCAACAATTATAAATTAATGCAGTCCAAAAATAAATGTGTGATAATCGCCTTCACACAAATATCTTTAAAATAAAAGGTACCTAGCCACGTTTCATAAAAGTGTGAATAATTTGTAATTATTCTGTGTTGAAATTTCTCACAGCTGGTTGTGCCTGATGGAAAATACAATTCGCAGCCCACGTGTTCCGGAGCATGAGGTCCTGAATCAAATCGTGTAGACAAACTTGTTCTAGGAAAAATGGTCCCATTGAATTTTGCAACGATCCTGTTGCAAAACGCGGATGATGAGATTATCATCACGTTCTGCCGCTGTTAGCTTTGCGCTTGCTGAACGAGTGGTGCCTTTGACGCGCCCCCGAGTTTCCCACGAGCTTCAAGTCGTTGTAGAAAGAGTTGATTTAGTGGTTTTCGATGACGCTCAGCAAGTTTCTGATTGGAACCATATGTCTAATTTCAAAAATTTAAAGTTAAATAACGAATTCGAATTCATTAGCCAGATTATCGCAAAGATTACCTTCCCACATAATGTCCCACTGGCCGTGTACCTCATTCGCCCAAAACGCATCAATGTAGCTCTTATGGCTTTTCTAAAACAAAATTTGTAAAACTTAAAAAAAAAACAGCCTGTATATCGTCGGCGTTTGCAACCTCGGCAGTAGCGAAACGTGGCCGTCCACGCCAGTACACCGCAGACGAACTAAGGGAGCGGAAGAACGCACACTCATGCTTTCGCACTCTCAACTCATAAAAAGTGCTTAGGTGTACTCACTGCATGAGTAACTGCTAACGCATTCGAGTATTTCACTTTTTTTTTTTGCAGCAGCCAAACCGGTTTGGTTTTAGTCAGTTACAAGTGGTTCGTTATGCTACATATTTTTTATTAACGTTTCATGAAAAAATCATTCTTTGTTGCAGCGTTCCTTGAAAGCGCACTTGTCCCCGTGTGGCAAAATAGAAACATGTATGCATGATATTAAAAACAAGAATATAAAGAGTCCTGTTTTTCCGTGGACCATAACTTGAAACAATCAGCGTTATTCACGAAGAGCGCCTAGCCAAATATTCAAACACATGTATAGCGTATCGACTCAAATACTCGACATCTAATTTGACGCTGCGGCGTGGCACTAACAGTGGTGATTAACACAGAGTTTTCAGTATGAAATACAAGGGTAAATTTCGATGCCCCGCGTCACAGCGCAGAAGCATTCTTTTTTCCTTTCAACGATTTACGGGACTCATAACAGGATCAACTACCAGCCATCATTACACTGGTCGAAAGGGGCAAGTACGCGCGAGCAATTTTAGAGCAGTATATATAGTACATCTGTCAAGGTACTACATGTGGCGAAAAAAGTGAGGAGTTTCGAAAGGCGGCGCTTGCTGTGCGCATGTTGTCAGAACAGTGGCTGTTGCTGCGCGTGCAAAGTAAGGTGGCGCCAGGCAAAGTTTGTTGGTCCTTTGCCGGATATGCACCTCACTGAGCTCTACTTTAAAGGGGCCCTGCAAAGACTTTTTACTAGTTTTTAATTTGCACCGAACCTGAGGCGCACTGAGAGTAGTGAATTAATGAAACTTTTCTTTCTCGAATTTCGCTTTATTTTACAAGTTATAGACGAATTAAAATTACAAAAGCAAGCAAAAAATAACCTCCTTCATGACGTCCTTGGTAGCTTGGTGGCCGGGAACTACGGAGGGTAGTAAGCTCGGCGAGCGCTCACGGCCGCCGCACTCCGTGCCGACGGCTCCAGAGGGCGCCACTAGAGCATGTTCTAGATCGGCTGTAGGAAGCGGGCAGGCAGGGCGGCTCGCATTGCATTTGCTGCGCGATTAAACACTAATTCGGCATGACACTGCGTTGGCCGCAAACGATAGCAAACACGGGGTAAAGATCACCTCAGAACGGGAGCCGCTTAGCACTGCCGTACCGCCGGAGGCCAAACCCCAAACGAGCTGCTCGCCGAAGGACTTTGGAACGCTCGGAACCTGTCGGATCCTCCAGTCCATATGACCGCCGCGCCGCCGCGTACATCCGGGACCTTTCTGCGCTCGCCACTCGTCGGCGCCTGATCCCACTATACCTTTCTAGTATGCGTCGCCTTTTCCACCTCTTGGTGGCGGGTATGTCGACGGGTCATTTCTTGTTTCCGTACTTTCTAAACTGCATTCGTTTCTTTTGTGATCTAAAATATTTTAAAATACTGAACAAAAACTACTTTTATATATAGTTGAAACGGTTCGCGCCACTTATATTTTGTATTTCGACTAAAAAAAGCTCTTAGCAGCTCTGACCAGTAGTAAGGCCAGGACCTAAGACGTCACATATCGCGCGCTTTCGGCACCGCGGGTCTCCCCCGTAGGTGGAGGAGGTTCCCGCGTCGTCCAATTAAAATATGACGCACTGACATTTAGTTACTTTCTCCGTGCCCGCTGGCTTGCCCGAACCCCAAGAGACGTGGAAACCGCAAGAAAAGGTAGACACTTAAACATGATTGCAGGGCCCTTTTAAGGCGCAAAAATAACCGCCAATTTAGGCATATGTCATCCTAATTACGAATTACATTATTCGTAGAACATGTCACACGCAATCGTTTGATGCCTTTTTGCGCCTTCATTCTAACTAATTCACTGTTATTTGGGTACCGTTTTAAAACAGAAAGCGTGGTAACATTCTTCGGCACTATCTAAAATCTTATTTAATTATAATATTACCTCTGTTCTTACAGTCGACTGAAGTAGTAAGGGTCAGGTGCGCTGTATTCAGTTTTGAATTTGCCGCCATAGTTCGAGTCAGCTTTCTAGCAAAATGGCACCTGTGGTGTCAAAACATCAATTGTAAACTGTTGTGAAAAAAACAATATATATATATATATATATATTTTTCTTTTTATTCGAAGGCTGAGAAGTTTCTTCGTAAAAGTGCGCGACGTGATACCTTTCAGAGCCAGAAATGCAAATACATATGTGGTAATGCGTATACAACTATATCGTTTGTCATTTTCTGTTATTACAACACCACGTGTTTTTTTGTGTGTGTTTTCTTTTTACGGCATTTGCGCTGTTGAGGTTGCTCAGTTAGTCCGAGGCCAAGTCCGAATGAGTTCGCCGAACTCAGACGGTAGCAAATGTCATTATATCAGTTGATGCTATTAAATGTTCCCGTGTGGCTGCGAACGAATGAGATTCCGGGCAAATGTTACCCACTGCAAATGTCAAAGATTTTGCCGTATGTCGGGGCATCAACCTAAGTTAATAATATGTCGTAAGACTAGTCGAGACTACTCTGATTTTTCGTTTTCGTTCCGGACCCCTTCTTCGAGCACCATCGCGTCAATTCTGGTCTTTCAACATGCCTGTAAGGAGTTGCTAAATCCACTCCGAGAAATCTGGAGCCTCCAATTTTCTGCAAAGCTCTGGGAGAGCAAATCACTGCTATCTGCGAAGAGAGCGTGTACGAAACTGGCAATATGGTTAGACCTATCAGTGCAATCAGCGCTATGACACTGAGCATGGTGAAGCGCCATGCTGACATACACAGCACAGTCTTGTTGTTTTGTCTAAACATATTACAAGCTTCGTCGTTCGCCGAGCACTCTCTCGTAGGTTGCAGTGGTGTTTTTTCAGGAGTGCGAAGCCCTTGGCACTCCAAATGGTTTTGCTAGAAAGAGGGCGCTCAAGATTTGTTAAAATGCAGGCTCTGTTATAGTTCGACGTTAAGCGCAGCAAACGCAGCGTGGCGTGCGACGTGCACCTTTCATTGGCCGGAGACCAGGACCTCGATATCTGCAACCAATCAGTACCTGTTTGCCCTGCGCTACGCCAGGTTCACTACCCTCAATGTCAAAGTATAACAGTACCTTGTGAGACCATTTGTATTTCTCTCACCTCAAGAGTAAACGCTATTTAGCCACTCCTTTGCTACTATTTCGCACGTAAGGTATTTGTAGCCGAACTCCCTCGAAACGTGGGAACAGTTACCCAAATATTTATATACTGATATCAATAAAATGTTTGATTAAATTAAAACACATACAATATTTTTTTCTTTATTTATAAAATGCGATTCACCTTAAACATAATATTGATAATTTCACTTCGAATTACTTAGCACGGAAGCCTTTTGATCAGGACGTGTCCTACGGCCGAATTCAGCATATACGAAGAGGTGAGTATCATCAACAATAATAATTCCTGGAGAAGGTGAACAAGGGGGACAAAGTACAAACACAAATCTCCAAATACAGCTAATCGTTGTTCTTGTCCAGTTTGCTTGCCCCTTTGAATTAATAGCGGTACCATTGAATGTCATCGGTTCCAAATTGTATCCGCTGTTACAAACGTTCCTAAATAAATACACTTCCTAAACTCCAGTGGAAAAGTAAACTCTCTTCTCCACCATCTCACCATCAAGACAGTCTTCTCTCTTTCAAGCGCAATATCTAGATGCTGTGGTGAACGTAATTTAAACTTTAGACGACGAACGAGAAAGATAGTGCAAATACTGTAAGTGTGCAGGCGATCTGGTGGTAGAAAATTATGTCTTTTAACACCTGAGACGTAAAGTGTTCTCTTTTCTGCACCCTGTCTCAGATGTTAAACGACACGAAAGATAGTGCGCTGGATTGTCGTGGCGAGTGGCCGCAGAAACGTGAGCAAAATCGGCCAAGCTTCTGTGGGAGCGTCGCGTGTAAAGATTGATCTGTCAATAAAATATATTCAGCTGCGTTTGAGGCACTGTTGTGTACTCGCTTTTTGTTGTCCGTGTTTTCCGGTTTAATTTGATTGATTTAATCTAACTAACGTGTTTATTCACTTTTTATATTCAATAGAGGCTCTGCTTCAAAACTGTTTTTTTTTCTAATGCATATTGTGAAACGCTATCTACACGCCGTGCTTCACAACCTGTCTATTCTATGCATACAAGCCGTCTCCAAAACCGTGACGCTTCGATCGCCCGAAGGCGAACCTTTCGGGAGAGGGGATACTGCTTGTCGAAGCAGCGTCTATGGACAGTCTTGCAATTAAGTTGAACTGGAAACCTTGACTGCCACTATACTTATTTTTTTTCTTTCGTGTAGAGTCTTGAAACCTGTAAACGCTTGCGGACGTTTTTCTTTAGTGTGTTCCTTCGCTGCGAGAGTGTTCGTACGCGAACCAAGCATTAAGAAGCTATTATCTAAATTTCGCCGCTCTTTATCGTAGACAACAGTGCAGTCTAGACTCGCACAAGTTTTACATTTGAGCTCTCCATGGACGCGCCAACTAAAGGTACCAGCTCGCATGTGTGGTCTTTGATAAAGTGCTTCACAGTTCGTGCACGCACTCAGGATTGCAGATTGCATACTTATCGTACCTTATTAAATTGCTTATTGATCGCTTTTGCAGCTTTGTCTGTGGAGAACCTTCTGCCCTTCAATCAATCCAAATGCTACTCCCTGATTCCTTACTTGCATCAACCCATGTTTTGTCCGTCCCATAGTCTATCTCCCAGTGGTATCTCTCTTCACGAGTACCGGCGATGCACATTCTGTTCTTTTTTTTTACGCAGTCAGCTCCGCTTTGGTGAACAGATAAGGATAACCGCTGCCAAAGCTCGTCGATTCCTTGGATTCGTTATCCGCATCATCCGGGGAATGAGTCCCGCGGCTTTCGCATATCGTAAACTCTCCTGGTCCTCTCAATTCATGAACACTACTCCTCTACGGTTTGGCATCCCCATCAACCCTCATTGAAAAACGGGCCTGGAAGTTGTTTAACGTCGGGTCGCCTACATATTCGGCCGCCGTATCGACCATGCCGCAGAGTTGTCATACATGGTGGGGTTGCCACCTAAGCTGCATTCTACCAGGCTACGGGCCTGCGCAGTCTGCGTCATACGAGACGGCTGGCCTCCGTCCCGCTGTTCTGCCACCTTACGCAGTCCTCCTTAGGCATTCCCGCTGGCACTCGGCTACAACCCCGGACTGGTGCTCTCAAACGTGTGCTCGCTCATACGCTCCGCCACAGGGAGTCGTACTTACTGTTAGCAGCCTCAGTGGGGCGAAGCCTGCCTTCCTCACTGACTGCGTAAATTCCATCTACCTCAAAGGTCATTCGGAACCTTCAAAGTGATGCGGCAAGATATGTGTAGTTGTTTCCTTGACTGACTCAACTGAATGTTTCATCTTTCCTTATTTATTAGTTCAGGGGTATGGAAGGTCAGTTCTGTGGGCACACCTGTCTGTAAGAGCCCGCGCCTTTCCGTAAAATTCGCACGCCCTCGATGCTTCCTGATTTCTTTTATAACAAGCGCAATAATGTGAAAGTAGGAAAAAGTATGAAGTATAGCCTATCTTTTTTTCTTCAACGAACCTTGATCCGCTCACCTTGTCTCGTTTTTTGTCCTTTTCGGCGAACTTATCTACACGCCAAAGTAATGCCCAATGACCCATTTATTCCTTTGCTGCGATGCAACCGTACTAGCTGTATAATGCTTACTTTGGGTGTCGAGAAAACTCCACAAGGCGGCGACACCGCGCGAAAAAGCGCGCACTCCGAGTCTCCCCGAGCGAGGTGCCAGAGTGAGTGATTAGGCGGCGCCCCATGAAACTCGTCTCACGTCGCCAGACGTGCCGGAGGAAGCGCTTCTTCCAATCGCACAATCGAAACAAAATTGTGTCCGCATCGCCGGCTAGATTTGTCTCACGCGGGATAAATCTGCGCTTTCCAAATTCACGTCGCGTCTATCGAAGACTCTTTCTTGCTCCGTTTTATCATTCTCTCCGCCTCATCTTCGAGTTTTCCCCTTTTACTTTTTTTTTACCGTTCTCCTTTAGAGATCAAAGCTTCATTTTGCAAGTTACTAGAATTCGAAAAAAAACTTTTCGTATTTTTTTGTTTTGATCTTTCATGTTTTGATATTTAATACTTTTCATGAAAACAACAAACGTCAAAAAGAAATAAGTGAACGCATCGGAAAATATCGATGTAGGTCTTTTTTTTATTTTTCAGTAACGAGAACAAAATTCTGAGCTGCAAAAATGGGGAACTTTGTGCTAAAACTGTCGGCGGCATTTGACGGATGGAATACCTCCAGGTAACCTTATTTCTCAAAGCGATGTGATGGTGTCGGATAAAGCACCTGCGCTTTTGCTCAGCGTTTTCTTTTAGGTCACAATAGTTTACTCACTGGGATGATTTTATTGGATACTATTTTGATGGGTTGCGAGCCGGTCTTTTGGACTTAAAGTTTAGTGTATTTTGCATGAGTTTGAAACAGAAATAAATAAATATACTGGTTGTTTTCAGCTGAAATCAGACACAGTTTTGGGGTCGAATGTTTAAGTTTGTCCAATAAAAATAGTATATCTTTTGGGAGAATTCTTGAAATGAAAAGGATGAAAGCATCGATCCTGTAATTTTGTTTGTTTTCAAGTTATTGACTATTAAAGCGGCCGAGGCAAAATTTGACCTTTTCTTCCATCTGTCGGAATCGCATGTTTGACCGCTCGCTATTTTCTCTTTTCTCAAAAGAAAGCGCGAGGACTTTTTCGTGACAGTCTTAATCAATTTTATTATGCTGAAGGGTTTATAATATTTCTTATATTTTCAAATAACTAAAACAAATGTCGAAAGTTTTGGCAAGTGCCGTCGTATGACCTCTTTAAGATATTTCAATAAACTTCACATTACCGGAAAGATTAAAAATAGCTCCATTTAATGAACACATATTTCATGTCGCATAGACAAATTAATGCCTGTTACATATATTTGAATAAACGAATGTTTAAAAAATCCAGCAAATTCAAAATCAAATTTAAAAAAATAAATTATTAGTTTCTCTATTTTTATTATTAGCAAGGTATAGTAGGGTTTATTGAAATAATACACATATAATATATCTTATTTTGTTTATATGACCGCAATTAAAGTTTGAATTTCGTCGGATGCGCGTTTGTTAAATGGGAAACATATTTGGTGAGTTAACGAACGTTTACTCCCCATACGCACAATTTCCCTAGTTTTTAACCTTTCATGCTAAGTGAATTATTATTATTAGGTAATTGGCCATACCACGCCTCAACGTTTGCCAGAATAGCCACTATGTGAGGAAGCAGTCTCTAACGAAGTTCGACGTTTCATGCTTTAAATGTGGTCATTCAAACAAAACACTACATTTTTTGTGTAAATTTCAATCAACAACAATCATACCTTGCTGGTCGTAAAATACGAAGCAAATAAAAAAGAGAGTTTCTGAAGAACAACGTTCCCGAATTTGCTGGAGCTTTGAAGAACTTGTTCATTCAAAGATATGCAATGTTTTCATTTTGGAGATATAATATTAAGTTTATATTCAATAGTAAGAGATGAGTTTCAGCTTTACGGCGATGCCAATGTCATTAGAAATCTCAAGTAGGTCAGACTTAAAAACTTTCCAAGCTTTGTCCAAAATCAAGTGGACACATCGTAGTTTCTGTCATCTGTCGCCTGCCACCTGCGCTAGAACTCTTTCGTGACACTCTAAAATAAATATATTATGCTTAAGAAATAAAATCAAAATATTTTATATTAAATTTAAAAAATCGTGCTGTGTCCCATTGACGACTTTTGGCATAGTTTGACTAGCTTTACTTTTTGTGTGACTTAATTTAGATATTTTAATGACCTCTACATAACTTGAAATTCCATATTTAGTTGTTTTTATTGAATACAGATGCAATGTAATACGCCTAAAATGAAATACGTTACGTACATCTGAATAAACGAATGTTTCGAAACTTCATGAAATTAGAAACCGATTTTCCAGAAACATCAAAATTTATTTCATTCGTGTTCTATTAGTAGCAAGCTATAATTTTGGTTTATCAGAAATGCAAACAGAACATGAAGTATTTTATTTTTAAGACAACAATTAAAGCTTGAATCTTCTCAGATGTCCGTTGTGACTGCGTCCTCGCAGAGTGCTATTCTGGCCAACATTGTAGAGGACTATAGTTATATTGACCCAATATTAATACTTCAATTAACATCTTAGCTCCACAACAAGGCTTGCAGGTTTATAACGCACATCTGACAAGATTCAAGCTTTAACTGTGGTCCTATATACAAAGCTATATATCATAATTATTTTTGTAATAAACCACTATTATACCTTACTTCTAGTAAAAAAGTAGCGAATAAAAATTAAGTGTGACAAATTCGACCCCGAATTATGTAGATTTTCGAAACATTCATTTCATTCAAATGTATGTAGAGGATTGTAATGTGTACATGTATTATTAAATTTGCAATCTTTGAGATAACTTGATTTGAGCTTTCAACGATGTTAATGTCATTGAGATATATAAGATAGTTTTTTTATAATTATTATTTTAAATTAAAGCATTTGTGTTCCTTCAGCTTTACGAGTATAATAAAATTTGTTTCGAGTGTCACGCAAGAGCCCTACTGCTCAAATTCTAGAAGTGAGCAAACAGCGAGCGGTCAAACATGGCGCGGAAAGTGGGAAGAGCGCATGTTTTCGCCTCGGCCGCTTCCATAACTTGAAAACAGAAAACCCGCCAGGAACTGGCCACTTGCGCCTTATTTCATTTCAAGAATTATCCCAAAACATGTTTTTTTTTATTGGTAAAACCGTGCCTTAATTGAGATGAAAACATCCGGTAGTAACACTTGGTGTAAATATAAGTACCTCTTGTAATTATACTTGCGTTTCGTAAGGGTTCATTTTGCTATGCTCTGTTTCGTATTAAGTCCGAGCGCAGTCAAAGCAACGATCCCATGAGGTCAGTCAAGCAGCCCCAAAATTGCCTCGTCATGGCGCTCCTCACGTTTGTTCGTTTGCTATTACCGGCTCAATTATTTGCGGGCAGAAGGGAAACGATCTTGAACCCGCCGCATCCACTGTGTGTTATTCATCTAGTCGGTTAAGGTTTAGGTTTATATAAAAAAGAAACACAAAAGACGACGAGCACCATGAGGATACACCTCTAGTGCTATTTGACTGGCATCATAAAATCAGTAGAGTTGTCTGTGGTCGAACTTAATGTCAAACAGGGCATAGTTACTTTTTTTTTTTTACAATTACAAAAGAAAAAAGAATAAGGAATAAAGTTGCTGACAGTTTTATTTGTGATCGGATATTTCTCACATGTTGAGCACTAATAAAAATGAAGTAGTATGGTCAAGGAAGTCTAATCTTTCTTGTTCTTTTAAGAAATTGATCGCGCGCAACATCGGCCTGTGACAAAAAAGGGGTTTAGAAATCATTCCGTCTCAATTTATGTACTTCCAAAATGCCTACATTATAAAAAAGAAAAAAGAAGAAAGAAAACACAGTAAACAGTTCTGCTCAAGAAAGACTGCGAGATAGAATTCATGTAATGTAACTCTCCAAATAACGGTGCGACATTTACTGATATTTGATAACATCCCAAGATGATATTAAAGGAAGTACAATTATCGATTTTTCTAATTCGCGGTTTGCTGCCTGCAGCCTCTTCATGAGCCAAGCCCCGCGATCGATTTCTCCAGTGACCATTATACGTGAGGTGGTTTCCTATAACTCGATAATTATACCCTTGTGCAGTATCTACATCGCTGCAATTTCTCATAAGAATAGCATCACCTTACTTCAATTTGTTAATTTCTGACTGAGTAACGCGCATCATTTTGTCTCTTCTTTGGAGCAACTTGTCCGGTGCTAATATTGCCCTCACCGGATATTCATTTGTACTGTGTGGCAGTATTCAGATGAACCGTAATGGACACGCGAGGACTGATATTCACGAACGTCAACAGTATTGCCACTCTCGTTGCTAAACACGTGAACATAGTTCGATTGTTTTGAATTATTCGAACAAAATGTCTATGGGCAACAAAAATCAACTTCGTGTTTAGTTTTACCTTTGAGCAATGTCTGTCGCTTTTGTACCACTATGTGCATTTTAAAGCGTCAAATATGCCATCTGTTCAATGATTCCTCATTGTAAGGCCAAAAAATAACAACTTGCAAGTGGGTAGTTTCATTTGAGACAAAGTAACGGGCCAAGTACTTAGTGCATAGTTCGACCAATTCCTAAATAACTGTAGTCAGTTACGTTCTGTTACTAACGCCACGCACGTGTCTCAAAATGCCGTCCTTTTGAACAACTATTTCGCAAATAAGTTTTCCTTTCATTTTTCTCAACAAAGTTATCAAAGCGCACACACAAAAAAAATATTAGCTGAAATTCTGTCGTCAGTTTTTGTTAAAACCGCGAAATAAAAACGATATAATTATGTAATACATCCTCTAAAACTCTATAATATCTCATATTCGAGAAAAAATAATAATATAATCAAACTTTGTAGACTTCGATCTTGCATCCGCTTCCCGTTGAACGGTTACTCGTCCTTCCGTTTTGCCCCTATAAAACATTCTCAATCAACCTCGAACATGCTGCTGTCGACTTCGGCAACTCCAGGCGTCGCCACCAGCCGGTGAGCCCTAACAGCTACCGAGAGGCACGTACTACGCGCGCCTTCGTATGGAGCCGACACGGCCAGACTCGATGGCGTTCCCAGGGATTCCGAATGGACAGAGAGCGAGAAGCGCGAGAGGCTCTTGGCTACGATTGCCGGGCCCCGCGCGACCGCTATCGTCCTCGTTCATCAGTCCGTCCGTGTCCGTGCCGCCGGTTGTGTTTCCCAGAGGCTCAATTCTTCCGGTGCCGCGGAGTCCGGTCGACGCGCCGCGCGGGGATGGACTGCCCGCGTTCCCACCGCCGAAGAAGAAAAAAAGGAGCGAGGGATGCGTGATTTGGTTTCTTGATCGGATTGCCCTGCCTTCGGTCCCCTACGCATGCAGGCAGTGAACGCGAAGCTACCTGACTCGCCGGACAACCGGACCTCTCAACGTGCAGCACGTGACTGAGCTTTCCGCGTGCTAGCACTCGTAGGGAGCTTGGTTGCGTGACCCTGGGGTCGGTGGATGATTGCTGGAATGATAACATGTTGCCATTACTCCAGTGTCGGCTCGGCAGCCGCATTAGACCTGGACGGTGACGCCAATCAGAAGTGGACCTCGGAACCTGCTCTCTGTGCTCTGTGCACTTTGTTCTCCCTGACGTGTTTTGCTTTGCATTTTATTTTTATTTATGGATCACTATAGTTCGTTTGTTTATCGTTCTTGCTGTTTTTTTCACAGGCCCTCATCGGGGTCGCCAAATTGAGATTCTGAAAAATCGGCTAATAGAAGTTTTATTAGCTGTTCCCATTGGGAGGTGCTATCATTTTTAGCAATGCTGGGGTAGTTTAGGCACCGAGAACAGATGCAGTCTCGTAATGTAACTCCGTGTTTCGATAGTTGCAAGTGACCGCGCATTTTTTTACCTGAAACCTATTTCCTGCTTGACTACAGTTGTGACAAGAAAAAAGAAGAGATTATTTTTCAACTTCGACAGCGAGTTACATAACGAGGCTGTTTTTCTTCCTCGTTCTAGAGGCTATAAAATGCGTCTGGGTTCAAGTTTTACGAACTGTATAACATGCGATATCACGCGGGCATATTGGGGCATAAATAAAATATCAGGCTGAGGTTGAACTAGTGGGTACATTGAAGCAAAAGACAAAGTCAGCTAGAACGTTAGGGAAAGCAACACAGAGAGGAGAAGCAAACATACACACCGCTTGTTATCAACGGTGACTTTATACTTATTCGTTTCCTTAACCCAAAATCGTTTCCCTCTTTCCTTTTTATTCCACGCATAAAATATGTCCAATAGATTGAATTCAATTATGGCCCATAACTCATTTCCCTTTCACTCAAACTCACCTAACTCCACCAATGCCTCATGCCTCTTATTTCACCTCACGGGGACTAGCCACATCGCAAACGCTGTTTTTATTTATTGCTGGCCGTGATGGAAGACATGCTCAAACATCCATCGGCGCTTTTCTCGATGGGCATGGCCTCTAGAATCTCGCCCACAATGGTATTTTTCTATCTTTTAAGAATGGAAATATTCTTAAAACTTTGACTGCACCCGCACGTGCGGCAATGAGCTGAAACACGCCCAGCCGCTGTGCCCTTCACCGACGCTGCGTGCTCTCTGACTTTCGTCGTTAATGCAGCAGCCCGTTTGCCCGATATAGTATATCTTGCAGGACGATTGGAATCTGGTACGCACCACCAGTTTGGCATATGGCGTATTGCGTTCTGTACGCGGTTTCGCAGGCTGTCTGGTTGTTTAGGACCTGATTTACTCTGCAGCACATGGAGTTCGCTTTGTTTGGTGCCAAGCACACGACCTAGACATCCTGAGCGCGGCGATCTTTATGAGTCGGTGGGTGACATTGTGCATGTAAGGGACTACCGCGATGTTCTTTCGTGGTGTCTGCTTTCGTCGCTTAGTAGTTGGTGATTTTCGAGATAATGCCCTGCATATGGTTTCAGACACGGCTCCTGGGAGTACAACTGGATACCCAGAGTCGCGTAGCCGGGTGATCAATTCTTGAAAACTTGCATCAACTTGATGTCGCATGAAATTCTTAGTACAGATACGAGAGTCGTGTTGGCAACCGTTCGTTTGATGGTTTTTGAGTAGCCAGATGTAAATGGAAGAAAGCCTTTGCTCGAGCAGGGGTTCGTACCTCCAGCACACATTTTCTTCTTTAAAAACAAGGGCGAGGTTTAGAAACTTGATGGACTTGTCAACAGGTAATTCGTTAGTGAAGACCATGTCGGGGAAACATTCCTGGAAGCTTCCCATGACCGTGCTTCTCCACTCGCTTTCTTAAATATCGCTGTTTATGCTCCACAATATCAGGAAGTAACTCATGTACCTAAAGATGGCTCGGATTCTGACATCATTCAGGGTATACATCAAATATGACCAGCACATGCCGCCAAGAACAGGTCGCATAGATGTAGCGCCACCCGAGGACCGTTGCAGATCTCACTGTTTTAAACGCAGTCTTGACCCTCATACGAAATCCCCGTCGCCTTTATTAATAAACACCCAGCAGTTCTAAGAATGTGTCTAAGTTCATCCCTGCTACGTTTTAAAATGCGTGACGCTATGTTTTTCGATGGTTTTCGTAGAAGTGGTATGAAACTGGCGTGTGGTTTTTAATAGTACACATGTTGCAAGTCGATGGAAAATACGTATACGACCTCAGATCCATGCTCTTCAAGACGACCAATGAGTTTTTCAGAGTTGCATATCCTACAT